>CABFWB010002053.1:81593-92622 GCA_902151455.1 Timema bartmani | reverse complement strand
TTTTGGCAGAAGAATGTAAAACGACTATGGTTGGAGGTTGATTATTGTTTTTTGGATTTTGTAGTTGACTGTTCAAATTTGTGTATTGATTTTTGAATGTAAATAGATGTACAGACTCCCCCTCCCCTGCTTCATAAGATGACTGGTGTGAGTAGGCCTGCTTGAAAGCAAAGAATAGAGAAAGAGATGGCTAGGTCAGGTTAAGACCAGGAGAGTGTCTGGATTTGGTTGTACATTGATGAGCAAGATCTTATCAGATCAGATCTTGGTTTGTTTGTGGCTTTACCCTTCTATTATTCTCCTTTCAATGTTTAATAAATACAGCCATTTGGTGCCATTATTTTCTTTATATTAGAATGGTTTATACACTTAAGATTTAATTGCTTAAAAAAATTCTGTTCTTTGTTTATAATATGGTTGCTAAATAACTGACACACAGTGTGTGTGGTTTTTATTTGAATTTAAGTGTGCCTGCAGGTAATTCATTGTTTTGCTTAACAAACATGTTGGATTTTTTTTTTCTCAAAGGAACGTAGCATGAAGGAAAATGTCCGCAAAGAGCTACAAAAGATTAAGCAAACCTTGTCGAACTGTGAGGTAGAACTTTTGGCCCTTAAAGAGGAAAAGGCCTCGTTGCAGCTGAAGATGAAGGAGGAAAGAAACAGGATAAGTGTGGTAGATCAGCAGAAGAGGTCTCTGCAGACCACACTCGATGAGACAAAGAAGAGAGAGGTTGGGGTGACATTTGTACTAGGGATGTGCAAGATTAGAAAATTTGAGATTGAGACAAGAAAAAAAAATCTCAATATAGTATAAAATGTTTCTTGAAAATAAAATTTGAGAAATTAAAAAAAAATGAAACTGCACTAAGAAACAAACTGAGCCAAGTGAGAATTTATTATTTCAATAGGGCTGGGCCAATCAACCCTTTTGCTTGCTTTTAAAACTTAATTATATTATTAAAAACAAATATCTTTAAGTAATCATTAGTTCTTTTAATGAAATAAGAGAGATATTTAAACTAAAATATGTTTTAAACTCATTTTTAAATAGTTAAAAAAAATCAAGTCTTTGAATTGTTAAATATACTTAATAGTAACATAAACATTAATAATAATAATAGTAATACATTCAACATTCCTAAGTACAGTTTTGAAAAAGCATTTGTGAAAATAGGTTTAGCTGTACAGATTTATCAATACTTCTTTTTTATTGAAACAACTCCATCAATTCATTGCTCATCCGAAGTGTAACTGTTCACTTAGTGCCAGATAGACGTTAAAAAAGTAATTAGTTTTAAGATGTACATAATACACTTTCGCATTAAGCTGTACTTTATATTGTCTTGTACTAAGCGGTTTTGTGTTCTGAAAGAGTTGCTAACCTTGACATTACAATGACCACCTGAACAATACCCTCTTTGTGTTCTGAAAGAGTTGCTAACCTTGACATTACAATGACCACCTGAACAATACCCTCTTTGTGTTCTGAAAGAGTTGCTAACCTTGACATTACAATGACCACCTGAACAATACCCTCTTTGTGTTCTGAAAGAGTTGCTAACCTTGACATTACAATGACCACCTGAACAATACCCTCTTTGTGTTCTGAAAGAGTTGCTAACCTTGACATTACAATGACCACCTGAACAATACCCTCTTTGTGTTCTGAAAGAGTTGCTAACCTTGACATTACAATGACCACCTGAACAATACCCTCTTTGTGTTCTGAAAGAGTTGCTAACCTTGACATTACAATGACCACCTGAACAATACCCTCTTTGTGTTCTGAAAGAGTTGCTAACCTTGACATTACAATGACCACCTGAACAATACCCTCTTTGTGTTCTGAAAGAGTTGCTAACCTTGACATTACAATGACCACCTGAACAATACCCTCTTTGTTGGGCTTTTCTCACACTTTACCATCTCAATTTACATTATTTCATAAACCTTATCCTCAGTCCTCTAGTAGAAAGAAGAGTAAACAATGAGTCATTTATCACCAGACACACAACACAAGGCAAAGAAATAACCTTTAGCAGTTGGGAGGATAACATTAGAATGGACCTGAAAGAGAAAGGGTTTGATGAGGGAGACTGGATAGAATTAGCTCAAGATAGGGCTGGATGGAGTACTTTTGTAACTGTGGCAATGAACTTTTGCGTTCCCAATGCCATAGAGTAATTAAGTAATGAAATATGAAAAAACTATTAGCATTGGGGAAACTTGATGGAAATAGGGTGCATCTATTTATTTTCAAAGTGATTTCGTTTTCAAACATGAATAATTTTTTTTTCTTACGAACAAGATTGGATTTTTAAAATGCAGCTTATATTTTGGGGTGACTTATTTTTCGATCAATCTGATAAAAATGAGGTACAATTGTGAGCTATTATATTTTTCCAATAAGAAGTAGGAATTTATGAGCTATATTCCTAATTTGTTAAACAGTGAAAGTGTTTTAAAGAGAAGATGCACCATTAAGAAAAAATTGTCTCATTCTCACTTCTTGATAATTTTTTATATTCTCTTCTTGATATTGTCTCAAATTGAAAAAGTGGTTCTCACACATTCCTAATTTGTATCACTATCTCCAACAGAAGCCAAATACTATGAGCATATTATTGGTATTTTAAATTAATTTAGTTTTAGGAAATTAGAGAAAGAACACTTTTGCTCCAGACACAATTAACAATCGGTGGCAATTTAGGATTTTTTAAAAAATGTACGCTTTTTTAAAACATTTTTTTGACTCTTTTATACCACATTTTATCTTAAAGCTTAAGATCTTTTTTTAATCATTAAATTCCTGATTAGCTTAACTGAGTTGAGCTAAGCACAGGTTCATCAAAAAACAAACTTTAGATAAAATATCTGCAATGGCCAACCTAAAAAAATATCTGCTTTGTCCATCAATAGATGAAATTGTTTTGTTATTGCCATTGTGTAATGCACAGAGATATTTTATATTTATAAACACCAATTGCCCATTTGTTGCCTAACCTTTTTGATTCTAGCTAGTTGCCCATGTTTTTATAATAGAAATCCCTTCGTGACGAGTTGAAGGCAAGCAATGATCGGCTGGAGAAAGTGAAGGTGGATCTTCGTGACTACTATCAGCGTGAGGTGGAGGTTGTGGTCAGGACCAAATTAGCCGAGTTCCAAGGTCAGTTGGACTCTGCAGAAGCTTCACTGCGCCAGGAGCTGGAGGCGCGGGAGAAGGTTGTCACTGAGATAGCTCAGAAACAGGTCAAGCAGATAGCAGACAAGTAAGTAAACATAAGCATAATCAACAAAACACATGACTCATAGTCTGTGGCTAAGTAGTGAATGTAACCAGCAGTATAACTAGACTTGGGTAATTTAGCTCTGCCATGGACACACACAAGGAAAGAACAGATCCACAACCGCTAGGTTAAACGTGTTGCGCTCCTTTTTGAGTCTTTACTTCTCCAACGTTGGGATCGCTAGGTGCGATCCCAAATGACTACAGCGCAATCAAGTGAGCATTTTTTTTAAATGACTCACTTTAAACTTGAATTTACTAGAAGGCAGATACAAAATATGAGCTCCTCAAGTTAAGGCTGAGCTTACCACAAATGCACGGTTCTAAACAAAAAAATTTGTTAAAAAAAAATAATAATTCAACATTGTTATTTTTTTATTTATTTTAGTAACATAGCTGGGCATATTTCATAATTTTTATGGAATTTTCAAACCATGGTAAAAATAGTTATTGAAATATTTTCGTTAAAATGTTATCATTTTAAATGCATTTCAATGCATTTTAAATAGGAAAACAAAAATTATTAATTAATTAATTTATTTTCTTTGTAAAATTAAGCTAAAGTGTTTGTTTATAACTTCTCCTTCTACTAATAGTTATCTTAGTTGATAATAGGTATCGTTAGTGTAGTCATTACCCATTTACAAGCTAGTATCGTTTTGCAAACGTTGGCTAACCTGCTGTATCAGAATCAGGTGGCAGTGGAGGGTGAAGTTAATCTCTGATCTTCTTGAGTCAAGGAAACATTATTACCATGTGAATTTGGATAAGAAGGACTAATGTCCAATAAAGAAAATTTTTCGTAGTTAAATATAAACATCTTAATATATTAAGTAACTAAAATATTCACAAAGTCTTTCCTGCTGTGTGAATAAAGATAGTTGGTCCCTTCTTACTTGTAGGCCTATGTGACTTTCATTCTAGTGATATATTATTTTCATGGAAAAAAACATTTGCTTCTTCGTATACAAAGTTTTATGACCTCAGCCCTTATTTAACTGAGGCAGTCAAACATGTAAAAATTCGCACTCGTGGCCTACATTCTTTCACGGTTTTTCTTATTGAGCACTGTAGGTAGTAATAGTAAGTGTTAGAAGTTATATTCAGAGTAGTAAAAAAATTAATGCTTATAACATTTTCAATCCATTATTATAATAAATATAAAGAGGCATTCCTGCTCATATCAAAGATAGTTATTTTAAATAAAGTTTGGTATAAACATAATTTGAAGATGTTCTCAGTATGTTTTTATTTTATTTATTCGTTTTACGGTCTAAGATTTGACTCTCACTGGACTTTGGAATAAGTTATTTTTCAAAAAATTAATGAGCGAAGTTTTTGGTAGTCATTGTGTGAACATGCTTATTTGATTAGCTTGTTAAATGTGATTAAAATAACTCTAGGTCTACCTACTACACAGCTTTTATTGACTAATTTGAATGTATTAATTTACTGATAATGTAGTAACTATACCTTTAAAAGTATTTGTTGATGTGGGAATACAAAACCAAAGAGGATTACAAATGTGGTCACCGCTGTGGAAGTGTCAGCCAGTCAATCCTTTACTGAGTGGTGAAAGAGGAGGTGTGTTAAGGGTTTCTCAAACACCTCCCGACGAAAATATTGTTATAATTCTTTCAAGAGGGATTCAATGCTTAAAAAATACCTTGCCAACTGCTGGAATACTTGACAACGAGCTACCAAAAGTAATACAAACTCCCAAAATAAATTTCTGTTTACGGCCCTGTATCCAGTTGCTAAATGTGATACATATTTCTAACGCTGCAGATATTAAATATGGAAACCACACAGTGGTTTTAATTCACCTCATTTTTTGGAGGAGTGTGAGGCACTTTCTCCATGCCTCTCCCATGGGTTCAATCCATATGCTTCTATATTTGTCAATTTTTGTTCAATGGGGCCAAATCATAAATACAAATACAGGAAGCACTTAAGGATTTTTTTTCTAACTATGACACGTGAGCAAGATATTGACTACCAACTGCTAACTTTCAACGCCTATAAAACTAAATAATTAAAAATTGTTAGCAAAGCTATAAATACATATGTTTTGTATCTAGAATAATATTGATTTAAATATTTAAAAAATATATATTATTACTAAGCATGTGTTATTTTCAATTTCAAATCGAATTTGAATTTTGGCTGACTCTTATCATATCTCATGCTTAGAAAAATTTGAATTGAGTAAGAATCAAATCTTATGCTAGTTTTATTTGATCAAATCGAATCCTGGTCAAATATGTTGCTTAAAAAAATTGGACTTAATTTTTTATTTTAAAAATAGGTTCAAATCTGAATCAAACAATTTATTTTAGGCTTAATATGATATTTTGAATAGAATCCGTGTTGAATATTTCACTATGTTAAGTTTTCGAGTTCAAATCCAATAATAAAATATTTCAAAATATGATGATAATCATTATAGACACATTTTAGGCTTATTAACAAAAAATGTAGGCCTATACAATAACACTTATCTCAAAAGGTGAAACATCAAATAAAGACCACACCATTTTTTTCAATCAATGTGCAAAGGTTGATTACTATTTTTAAAAAGCTAGACCTAGCTACTAAAAAGAAGATATTCACTGTCACAAACAATTGTCACACACGTGATTCCTTTACGACCTGGAACTCAAGTTTATTTCTTTATTCACTCGACTACGCAACTTGTTTCTGGTCTGATTGTATTTATTCGCGAGTAAGAATTATAAACTCAAATTTTAAGCTAAACTCATCAAATCCGAATCTAAGATTTATTAGATTCGAAATTTCAAATCCAATTCATATCCTTCCAATATTAATATTTTAAATTTTAAATTGAATCCAAAAAAATATTCTAAATTTTGAATTGAATCCGAATCTTACTACGATTTGGATTCGGACTTGAAATTTCGAAGATTCGCATAGGCCTAACTCTTATTGTTGTTGTTGTTATTATTATTATTATTATTATTATTTATTATTATTATTATTATTTATATTATTATTGTTGTTGTTGTTGCTGCTGTTGTTTTCAAAGTGTGGGATCTCTGTGGGATGCGCCTTTGTTGTGGAGGGAAACAATTTTAAATTTGGTTTACCTGGTGATTCCAGTGTTTTTACAGTGGAATTATACGCCATTTTAAAATCTTTGTGTTTTGTACATCATAACTGTCACTGTTCTGTTCTCATCTGAACAGATTTCATGAGTGTTCTGTTGGCATTGTCCATTTTGTACTCCTGGAATCCACTTGTGCAGATGATACACGAGCAAATTTTACAAATTGATTTATTAATCACCTGGCTCACCTTCTGCTGAATTCCTGGTCACGCTAGTTTTTTTAAGAAATGAACTGGCAGCCAAGGAGGCGGTTCATCTCCCTCCTGAGGCGAGTTTGGTTGTCATGTTTTTAGACCTGAAGAGTTGTGTTCGTCGTTGGTTCTTATGCACCTGACACGAGCAGTGGGTTTCGCACGATGCTAAAAAAAAAAATGTTATCGATGTTGACCACAAAAAATAATTCTACTTTCTAAAAGGCTCTTTTTATAAAAATTGGACTGTAGTAAGACATTTGGAACACTAAGTTTGTAAAGGCAGAGGAAAACGTTTAAAGTACTAAAAGTAAATGAACACACAAACTAAAGACTATCTTAAAGTGGATACATTAGATTTACAAATATATAGCTATTATCGCATATCTAGGAGCGACATAACAGTTGNAAGTTGGTATCATTTCTCAGATTAATTCTCATTCTTTCTCATGGGAATGCCAGTTTGGAAAGAGGTTTTTCGATAAATCGTGAATGTATTGTGGAAAACTTAAATGAAGCTTCTCTAATAGCACAAAGGCAGATTTATGATTCAGTTAAAGCAATTGGTGGAATAGAGAAGGTAGACATTACCAAGTCATTGATTCATTCTGTCCGCAATGCCCGTTCAAGATATAAGGATAGTTTGGAACAAAAAATGAAGGACAAGCAGAACGGAGAGAAACAAAAGGGGGATCGGAAACGTGCAGCAATAATGCAAAAAGAGCTCCAAGCTAAAAAACAGAAAATTTTGGCAGAGGCACAAAAACAAGCCGATATTTTACAAGAAGAAATAGAATCTTTGAAGAAGAAATAGATGCAATTTAACAAATCTGTTAGTTTTACAAACCAACTACTGTAAGTTGCACACTTATTCAAAGTGATATATTTCTTAAATGATTTATTTTTGATGTTTTGTTAAACAATGGTGACACAGTTCTAGCTAATTACTTTCTGTTTTGTTCTAATAAAATATTTGCACAGTGTCACAATAGTGTCTAATACATTTAAACCTGAAAAACTTATTAAATTGTTTATTATGTTTATGCCTCATATTTTTTAAAGTTATCCGAGGCTTAGGTAGCCTATTTGATTAATGTAATAATCACCATTCATTGAGGTGAACTGGGGAAAAATTCTTTTCACATTCTCTCTTTGCTGGTTTTTTTTTACAATATTTACACAGTGTCATAAATAGTATCTAAGCCATTTAAAACCAAAAAACTTATTAAATTGTTATGTTTAAGCGTGGATATATTTTTAAATATAGGCCTATGTAATTGATGTAATAAATAGAAAAATCGCCATTCATCGAGGTGAAGTGAGGAAAAATAAGTCAGGGAAATTTAGACAAAAATTTCTGGAAAACCTGGAAAAGTCAGGGAATTTTATAATAGAAGTTCTGTAGCCACCCTGATTATGAAATCAAATTAACCAGAATATTATGAAATATATCAATGTCCAAGTTTGTTTGACACACATTTTAATCAAATTTCTGTTAAATCTTATTTCTGTATTTATTTTTTGATGATATTGATGATAATTTCAGTTTAAAACATGTCCAAACTACATAAACAGAATTTTTTTCTTTTCTTTAATAGATAATTTCTATACCAAAAGCTTGATAACTATAGTTGTGATTAAAACAATATTTGTATTATATTTAAAAGAAGGTATAGGAAAGGTGGATAGAAACATATAAAAGGGGACGAACACAATATGGCTTTTACAATGAAAAGAAGAACACAGCTCACACTTTACATTGCTGCCATTGGACAAACAGGTAATAGTTGCCTCTTAAAGAAAATTGATTGTCATCGCCCAATCCCCCAACCTAGGTTTCATTCTATCGGAACTCATCTGGAAGGAGTTTGAAACGCACAACGCAACTTCCTAAAAGAGGAAGAAAAAAAAAATACAAAAGGGAGAAAGTGGAAAATTGTAAAGAATGATAGGACACATAGATAGGAACATGTAAAAGGAATAATATAAAGGACAAACACAGGAAAAGGACATTGGATGTGAATATATAGTATATCTCTTTAAGGAAAACCTTGATTTTACTATATAAACTGATTTAAAACCGATTTATCAACCCTCATTGCACATTAGTATAAAATAGGGGTGTGCGAAGCTTCGAAACTTCGACTTCGCTTTGAAATAAACATAAGATTCGACTTCGCTTTGAAACACATTCCAGCTTTGAAGCTTTACCAATAAAAATATTGATGACTAAAATACTCAATTTATGTTGAATTATTGCCATTCTGAGCTGTTTTAACATACAAATTAATATTTATATGGAAAAAAATTGAAGTAATTTAACTGTAAATTTTGATATTAGCTTGATTTGTCAAATTAACACGAACTATTACAAACAATGGTGCAATAAAATATTTTCCAAGTAATCTTAGTGCATTAAATTGTGTAAATAACCATAAAACAACTAAAAGAAAATATTCCAACTTCAATTCGCCTTCGAGAATATTTCATATATTCGATTCGAGTTCGCTTAGAATTGAAAAAGTGGACTTCGCACACCCCAAGTATAAAATAATAATACTAATACTTAGCACCGCATCTTACTACCCATTTGGGTTATATGCCTAAGTACTAATTATGCTAATGGTTAAGATTTGAAAAGGTTGGATATAGAGAAAGTGAACCTACATATGTGTGGAGGGATAGTAGAAAACCATTTAGGAAAAACCATCCCGAGCTCAACCGAGTGAGATTCAAACCTCGGGCTCCCCATCCTCGGCAGTCTAGCTCAACACGAAACTAGCACGTTAGCTAACTATGCCACCGAGGTGGGTATTAGTATAAAATAATGTTGAATATAATCATTCCAGTGTTTAAAATAAGGAGGTATTACCGATTCCAAATATATACTTAGAAACTCTTTTCATTGTATTTTCCATGCATTTAACTTTTTTTTAGTTTATTAAATAGCATATCACTTGTATATTTTGTTTGTATTAATTTTATAACAAAATGTTAAAAATAAATGCAACCTTTACAACATAAGTATTTAATTTTTAATTACTGATATATATTTTGTGCGCTGTGTCTTACTTCCCATTATAGCTATCCATGTATTTACTTCAATGGATAAGGAATGAGGAAAGTAAAATTTTTGGGAAATGTGCTCGTATTTGCGTTGAAGGAGAATTTTAAGCATTTTAGTAAAAAACACTTTCATTACACTCGATCAGGATTCAAAGACCGATATCCCAGTTATTTGTAATCCAGTCTAGTGAAAAAGTTAATCCTAAAGAATTGTGATCGCAGAAGCTGGTCACAAAATATTTAACAATTCATTTACTATTGCATTTCCAAGACTTAGGGTCTCTTAAGTTTAAACACTGTAAAAGCACTGGCATTGTATATTTGGGTCCAACACTCTCAATTGTTTGAAAAGTTTTTGTCAATGAAAGGGGGGGTGAGGCGGGGTAAAGGATTACCGCTACCTGGACTATTGTACTCGGTTAGACGGCAGCTTTTAGCTCTCAGCTTGTCTTTCTCACGAGGAATATCAGAAAGTGAGTTGTTTTGAAGAATTCTCACTTGGAATCGCTATTATCACTGGATATTTTAAGTTATACCTGACTCAAGGGTTGCAGCAAATCTCCCGTAAGGTTGTGTATCTGCTATTTCCTTGTAATTGGCCATTGTTGATGCTTAAAATAATTGAGTATTAGTTTATTTTGTTGATTGTATTGCTACTCATACAATCAAATTCCTGATATAGAGGTAGTTGTTCAGTATAATTAGTAGTCTTCTTCAAAAAAGTAAATAATTGCATTTTATAATTTCAACACCTCAAAGTTGAAGCTTTCAAAAGGTGACACCAGACTCAAACCATGGATTTAATTACCAATAGTTTGATCCTCAAAATAAACATGGTTTGGTTCTCTTAATATTATTGGTGTGTGAATGATGATGTTTTGATTAAAAATATTTTTGAAACAAATAATGAATATTTTGAATCTCAAATTTGGATATCTAATAAAAATTTGTTAAGACTTGATATGTATAACTTACTGGTACGCACATTTTAAACATGGTCGGCAAAATTTTTAACAAAGGCATGTTAAAGATATTTTGAGCAAAATTCAAAATGTTCACTGTGAAAAAAAAGCCATAATTATAAATAAACAAGATCACTTTATATGTTATGATTTATAATACATATTGTATAGTGATACGGATCTATCGTGGTATAATTGGTATTTATAGCCTCATGATCAGAGGCAGGTTTTTTTGTTATTGGCGATAAACGCGAATTGTTTTTCTGTAGCTTCAAAATTTATATTTACACGTTTCACAATGTTTATGAAGTGATCCAACATATTTTCAAATCGCGAATTTTCGCGAAATTTTGCTGTTCTCACGAAATTTTAGTATTCTCGCGATTAACGCGAAA
>CABFWB010002053.1:0-75261 GCA_902151455.1 Timema bartmani | reverse complement strand
TTTTTTTTTTTGTGAATTTATAGGGGTGTGTGAAAGGTGATATTTGATTCGTAGGGATGGACAGAAGTGACATTTTTACTGTGAGATGGGAAATGAGTCAAAATATCAGGATCAGGACAGTAATGGGAAATTATAAAAATTACACGTTAGAATAGTGTATAATTAAAAATATACATTAATTTTTATTTTAATATGGTAAGACTTGTAAAAGATAAAACATTATTAAGTTTAATATAAATTATAAAATAGTATAGACCATCATAAAAACATAATATAAAGAGGGGTGTGCGAATGGCATGTTTTATCAACTCAAATAGCAATGTTTTGAACAAACATTGAATAGTACCAAGTGAATAGTTGATTTTATAAAAAAATTTGTGGAAATTACTTTTACTAGTTAATTTATTTAGAAAATCGTCTATTACATTTAAATATTTGCTGGATGCAAAAATACTACGAAACATAAATGTTCTTTATGTTTGAATCTGCAAAATGTTATCTAGCTTTGAAACCCCTTAAATGTTGGCAAGGTTTATTAAAATCCCTTAAATTTTATCTTGGTTTGAAAACCTTGGAATGTTATCTCAGCTTGAAACCCTTTAAATATTAACTAAAGTCTGTTCAGCGTGGGAATTGTTTTCTGAAAGGCCTTTTTCCCTACCAGAAATCTATTATATAGTAGTATATTGGTAG
Source organism: Timema bartmani (assembly GCA_902151455.1). Taxonomy (NCBI): domain Eukaryota; kingdom Metazoa; phylum Arthropoda; class Insecta; order Phasmatodea; family Timematidae; genus Timema; species Timema bartmani. The sequence continues at coordinate 74,568 of CABFWB010002053.1, read as the reverse complement.
GAAAAAAGACCTTTCAGAGAGTAATTCCTACCGTGAATGGAGTTTAGGTTTAGCATTCCTTAAATTTCTAATAGATTTGAAACCTCTTAAATGTTCTATAATGTTGAAACCCTTTAAAAGTGATATACGTTTGAAACACCTTAAAAATTATTTAAGTTTAAAATTCCTTGAATTTTCTCAAGATTTGAAACTCCAAAATGGTAATCATGATTTCAAGGTTATTTAGGTGTGATACTTTTTAAATATTCTTTTCGCTTAAAATACCTTAAAATATCTCTAGTTTTGAAATACTTTAAAAGTTATCTAGGTTTGAAACTTCAAAAATGTTCTCTAGTGTATTAGACTGTCGGTGCACAACCTTACCTCATATTGGTAGTGACATGGGCAACAATATACCGATCAGCGAGACAATCTCTGTAGTGGGGATTCTGGTTTGTAGGAATAGTGCAAGCACCCTCAGGCTGAGACTTGTGGTTTACTGGCTAAAATGTGCCACCATTGATCGGTAGAGTATCCTCACTGTAAGCAGCAAATACTTTGATGGGTGTGGTTACACTCAATCTTAGTAACTTGGTCTACTCTAAGCTAATTACTAAAATAAACTGTGAAATACTAACCTTGGATAACTGAACTAAGATGGGCAGCTGAGATTAAAATTGAAGGGCCCATCTGTAAACAAGCTGACAAGAACATTAACTGTTGAAACGTGAAATGTGAGAGGAATGTGTGGTAAAAAGAATTGATATTATGTGTGTGTTTGAAACCACGCAAAAAAGACAAAGACTTATGATGACAATTGACGGCAGCCTGTCACTGTGGTCAGATGGGGATGAATAGGTAAGGGGAAGTCGGGGGAGTAAGCGTAATCCTAAAACCAACAGCTTAGCTTGGTTGTGAGAAGGGATGAGTTGGTGTAATCTATACTTCTATGGGTACGTTTGAAAATAGGCATTCATAGAAATATGTTAGTTGCTGGTTATGCTCCGGTGGGGTGTGAAGACGATAATGTTAGAATGTAGTTTTTGGAATGAGATCAAGGAAGTCTTGAATGCATGTGAACTGGGTGAAAGAATTATCTTGTTAGAAGATAGTAATGGAGAGGTGGGTACCCAAAGAGAGAATTCAGTGAGTGTGTTAGGAAGGTGTGATACCAACAGGATTAAACAAGAATGGTAATTAGTTAGTCAGTATGTGTTTGGAAAAAGGTTTATTTGTATCGAACACATGGTTTAAACATAAAGCTATTCAGTTGAATACATGGCAAAGGGGTCATTCAGAAATGATGATTGATTTTGTGGTATATGATGAGAGACTTGGAAGTTTTAGTAAAGAATACCAGGGCTGTGCATGGATACAAAGAAAAAGATTAATGCAAAGAAAGTAGTAAATAAGATCAAGGAGCTAATGAGATTAAAAAAGTAAGAATATAAAATAATTTTGAAGGAAATAAGCTGTTCCGGAAGTGGGTAAAGTGACTGAAACAAGGAGTGCAAAGAAAGACCTATGGCATTCAGAATAAATGTGGTGAGATGATCTGGGATGAACACAATATAAGAGAATAATGGAGGGAGTATTTTGAGCAATTGTATGGGGAAAATAGAGAAAGTAGCAGAAAGTAGATAAAATGTTATAATGAGTCAAAGAATTAATGAAGTTGAGATGTTAAAAGTAGGGATGCATAAGAACCATTTTTTCAATTCAAGATGGGAACATAAAAGAGTATCGAGATACAAGAATGAGAAGAGAAAACATCCTTTGAAAGTACAAAAATGTAAATTGTGTTTATTAAATTAAATGTATAGTTTATAGAGTTCCTTTATGACATTTGAGCTGGCGCTTGCTTTAGATTGTCTTGTATATAGTTCATTCAAACACTCGATATATAACTCATACACATTTTAAATGCAATTAATAAAATAGTAATAGGTAGATACAATGATCACCATTTATAATTTAATTTTATAATGTAACAGCTTATGTTGTCAAAGTTTTATATTGAAAAACAATTTTAATTATAACCAAAACATTTCTTAATAAAGGCTGTTTTTGGGGAGGGGTAGGGGGGGGTAATGCGGCCAATGTTTTTGATTACTTCGGTATTGCTGGAAATAATAAATTCCTGGTCTGGTTTTTTAATTTATTAAGGCCATTATTTACTTTTTTAAATTTCTCGAATTTTCAAGATTCATTTTTTTTACTTTCGTGACGAGATTGAGATATATTTTTTATTGACTTTTCAAAATATTTACAAATCTCGCCCATGTCCCTAGTTAAATGCTATGTAAGTGTTAAAGAATGGCAAAACTGCAAGTGTAGATGGGATCACAAGCTAAATGCTTAACTGTGTTTGAACAGAGCTAATGGTAAGAAAAATCTGTAAGATAGTGTTTGTGTCACTGAGGAAAAGGTGAAAGCTGATGCTACCGTTCCGTTCCGTTGAAAACCAAAAAACCTATCTTCGTTAGCGGTGGAGTGACTGGAAAATCTTGGGATGAAGTTTTGGTGGTGGGTAGGGAGGGTGGGGAGAAGGAGGGGGAGGGTTAGCAGGTAGACAGCAAATACCTTATGAAACTAATACTGGACAATCGGCTACTTTTTGTGGGAAAAAGTGAAGGTGCTGCGCTCTCACGGCCCGCTGTTGCAAATCGTCTGATCTAACAAAGACTGCAATGGTTAAATTATGTAAATGATTTAACAATTATATTTTTCTGATAGAGTTACAGTTACTATCTCAAATAATATGGCTGGTGGTATCTGTGCGATATATAATTGCTACTATCACAGCATTTCAAACTGCTCTAAATCATATTTTCGATTTCCAAGAGACATCACCATGTTGGCTGACTTTGTTTACGTTTTTGATTACAAACTGTATTACTTTGTATGGTAGGTTGTGAACATTACTTTATAATTTTATTTGTAAGTTTGGTCATAAATTCTTTATTATGTACAAAGATACTAAATCATTAATTTTTCACCACACAGGTTGTACATGCCTGGTATAAGGCGTCTCACTCGCAGTAGACTGGTCTGCCGTTAATGGGGAGACAAGGATTCTAATCCCAGTCTGAACTGTGGGTTGTTTTTCCTAATCAGTTCTTCAATCTTCCTCCATGTAAATGCTTGTGTACTTCCATTAAATTCAACATTTCTTACTACCCGCCTTGGTGGCGTAGTTGCCTAACGTGTGTATTTCGTGTTGAACTATACTGCCAAGGAGAGGGAGATCGAGGTTCGAATCTTGGTTGGGTGAACTGGGGATGGTTTTCCACTCTCCTTCCACGCAAATGTAGATTCACTTCCTCTAAATTCAACCTTCCCAATTCCTAACCCATTAGCGTAATTAGTACTTAAGCGTATAATACTAACGTGTAGTAAGACACGGTGCCAAACTAAAAGAAATTCTTATTCCTAACATGTTAGCATACATAGTTTATAAAAAAAATAGCACAGAACAGGTAGTAAGATATGGTGAAATAATATAATTTAGTAAATTTTAAGGTAATAATGTCCTAAACTTGCGAAATTTAAACCCTTCCCAAAATTAAATTCTCCCTAAGCCTATGAATCTATCTAAAATAAATTTAGTGATATATAAATTAACTAGCGAGGTTGTAAATCCCCTATTACCACCCTTTAACTCATGACCACAATTCTATACCAGACAGTTTTATAATGAAAATTAAGTTGTGTCAACTGCAAACAATTTTAGTGGAAAATTCATCTTTCCAGCTCTGCAAATTCAAAAATTCGTGACGGTAGAAAAAAAAAAATCAAAATCGCCCACCTCATTGGTATGTATAGTAGTTTAAGTAGAGGAGAATATATATAATTTTTTTTAATCTTCAACGGGTGCTACTAATAATTTTTCCAAGGACCTGAGACTCATTATAAGGCCCGGGTCTTTAAACCAAATAAAAATGTCGATAAAATAGCTTACAATATTTCACAAAATTTTGAACTGCTAGGTGGGAATAAATCCTCAAAAACGGCTCCTTTGTTAAAACAAACAAAATTATACCTGGGACTGACAAATCAACTTTATTTGCACTTCTTTTAATAACATTTTAAACTCCTATTGACGGTAAAACATTAATAAATTAAGCTATTTTAATATAATGACTGATATTTATGTATCAAACTAGCCCTTTGCAAATATATTCTGTTATAATTAACTTTTCATTTATGGGATTTGATTTTCGCGGTTAGTATGCAACACCGTGCCGCTAGGTAGCAGCACTCTAGTTCTTCGCACTTGCGCCTGTGTTATTACTATAGGACTGTCCATTATTAGTTTCATAAGGTATTTGTAGTCTTCTCTGGCTATTATGAATGAAAATTGTAAGTCAGGACCGAACTAAAACATTGGTTCATTTTTTAATTTAACCTTAACTTGATTTAAACACTAAGCTCATTTAGTTTATTTTAAGGATGAATGGTGGTCAGGATTCAAATCCTGAATGAGTAAACAAAGCGTGCATCTTTCTAAATTGTTTCTGTTTGTCCCTCCACAAAAATGTGGCTACATTACCTCTGTTTTAGATATTTCTCATTAATAATACACTAGTGTCATTAATAAAAATATAAATATTAATTACACAAAGTGTGCTATATACAGATATGTCGAACTAATAGAGTGGAGAGAAACAGGGGGTGGATGTTAAGTATTTAAAGCATTATCTCTACAAGATGTTGAATATGAGTATTTGCGAATTACGGTTATAGCCTCATCTACTTATTATTTAAATTAAAAAATGACATCTATACACGGGAATTGAACTTGGGACCTACAAACTATGTTTTGATAGTTATTATAAAACTAATTCGTTACGCCTGAACAAAGGGGAGAAAATACATTAGAAAAAACATTTGATGAGAAAGGACATAAAAAAAGTGATTGAAAATGTAGGCCTATATGTGTGTTATGATTGTGGAGGTGGAATATTGATGATGACATTCTGTGCACAAATGCACATATTGTTAGTGTCCATCTGGACGTGTCTGTAACCTGAACTTAGCTAATACAATAGTGGCTTTTAAATTATGTTACATGATGCCATTTTAGGTTGTTGTTGCTATTATTTTTTTAAACTTTGTCTTGCATGTCTTACTACCTGTTCAGGTTATACACCTTTGTACTAATTACTATAATCTTAAATCTAGGACAGACAAAAAATCCATCCCCCAGTCAACGATTCATCACTGTGAAAGGGTGAACCCACATTCCAACAATGATAAATTTCTCGACCATACCAGGAATCGAGCCCAGGACCCTTAGCTCTGTAGCTGGACGCACTACCGACGGAACTAAGCTTCATAATTTTTTGAAATGAGATAATAGACATTGTTGCACATTCTACCAAAGAACATAAACGAAATAATGACTGTTAGAGAAAATAGGAACACCACACCCACAGAGCATTACAGCAATTTCCAAATTTAAAGACTTCCGTAATATATATATGTGTGTATTTATATATGTAATTATATATATTATATATTATATAAGTATATTTTATATATATATATATATATGCAATATACACATATATATAGTATACATGTTGTAGGCGAATTGGAAAATCTGGCTTATTGCAAAAGGTGCCCTCAATTTACAATGAGCCAGGTTAATTAGAAAATAATATTATATTTGCTTACTAGTCTGACATATTTTAGGTTTATTGCAATGAACCCATACAGCCCTAAGCAATTAAGGAAATGCACCTTTGTTCACTCAAATCAATCTGGTTGATTCCAGGCTTATTGCAATACGCCAAAGATAGTGAAGGCTTATTAAAAAGTCTACAGCAGTGGTTCCCAAACTATGAAATGTACAATTATTCCTGATGGTATGCCGATGTGTGTGTGTGTGTGTGTGTGTGTGTGTGTGTGTGTGTGTTACACACACACACACTTATAATTAGGAAACTATTGGTTTTATAAAAATCTATTTCAAATAATGATTTTTATTTTTAATATGCCCTCATTTTTTAAATGAAAGTTATTTTGTTTCTCAAAGAGGTGCAGCGATACAATAAAAATTGGAAGTTTCCTTAAGTGTAAATTAAGCTCAAAGTTATTTTCATGAGGAAATGAGAACTTCCATTTTGTTTTAATATTAAACAATACATATATATGAATTTTAATCGGGTTTGATATAATCTATTTTTTCTCTTCTTCTCTAAAAAATACTACCATTAATTTTAAGGTCGGATAGATTATTTAAAAAAAAAAGCCCCTGAGAAACCTTATGAAAACCCCATGTCCCAAGTTATATCCCAATTGGTAAAATAGTTTCGTCTCTAGTCAGAGCTACAGACTGACATTATTATTTAAAAAAAAAAAAATTGGATTCATGGGGTCATGAAACGTTGTCAACCATCAAAATCCCTAGTTTTATTTTTTGACAATTACTATTTTTTCTCAACCAGAGATGTGTGAGAAGGTAAAAAATGACATTATATATTAATATATTAACCTAAAAATTTCATCTCATGGCCACTATGACTAAAAAGTAATATTTCTCTATTTATCTAACATATGCACAACTGTGCATACATATTAACGTCTCATGCTGTATTTTTTGTTCAAGGTAATTCTTAAAATTATTTTCTAAAATTTTTTGCTAAATAGATAACAAGTGATTTACAGTGTCTTGGTAAAACATTTAAGTGATCCACAGCTAAATAAAGGTTGGTGACTTCTGCTTTAAAAATTATATCCAAGAAACCATTTAAAATTAATAAAAATGGTTCAAACAGTAGCATAAAGCTATCATGGAACAACTATGTAGTGTGTTTCTGATTGTTATTAAATGGCTGATGATTTTACACATCTATTATCAACCAACCCTTAAAATATGAGCGATAAATGAGCCTAACACAGAATTAACACTAGATAGCTCAATGGCAAGATATTAACGTGCTAAGCCGGAGATTTCGAATTTGGGTCCCAGATTTCAAAAGAATTTTCAAAAAAAGTTAATTATTTAAGTTCACTAACATATTATAGGTTTGAAGTCACTTCACCAACTTATTAGCGGTTAGGGCTTTCCGAATTTCTTCGTGAAAGTGTTTCATTGCCTTGGAATGCTTATGCATTTTGCTCTTTACATCTCTTCTGCCATCTTTAAACTTTTGTGGGGGAATTTTTTTAAATAATAAAAATTGTTTTTCCATTACTATTACACTTCACACATCCCTAAAGACATTAAATGCAATTACACTCAGCCACACTGAAAAAAAATCCTTTTCATCAATGTCGCACTTGCCACACTGACTTGAAAACGGTGGAGAGCCAGGTAACAATCCCTAAAGAGAGATGGTGATGGTTCATGGCGATAAGCTGTACAAACATGCCAAAACCACTGATTACATAGTTATGGTTTCAAGGACAGACAGCTATTGACTTGGAGTGAGAAGGGATGCGTTGTCTGCTCTACTCTGTCCAGGTAGTTCTGTTTCGGCTATTGCGGGGTTGTGTCAGATATATTTTCAAAATCCGGGGGCAAAATATGAAACACCTTAGTTCGAATGAAGTACCATTATAAAGTTAAAAGAAGTCGGCATTAATTGATTTACTTCCCCCATTTATTACACACGTTTAAATATACAAAATAATTAATTGAATATTGCATTTATTTGGTATAAGTAATTATTCACTCTATGTTTTATTTGTAACCAGTTTGTCCACCTCTTCTCCTTTCTAACCCAACTCATGTTATCCTCATACAAGCTCTTCACCCTCGTTATAACTCCTCTTTCCACTTCAGCCTCCTTGATTGTTTTCTAAACTTTATTTCTATCCAAACTATTATAATGCCTTATTTACATCCATAAGTACCATTACCAAGTCCTCCTCAAATTCATACCTTTTTTCCATCAGCTTTCATGTAGTGAAGGTAAAGTCTATTGTCATTTGTCATATTTAAACTAAATACTTTCAAAGGGGAGGGATTAGTACATTGGCACTTTGGGTAATGAAAGCATTCTGAAAATTTGTTTTGAGCTTTTGAATAAAACAAGACCTTAATAACAGCTTGATAAACCATAGAATATGGACACTATCTTTCTCTCTTGTTGCCAGCTTTTGGATCGCACTCCAGGCAAACCCTTGGGAGAGCATCCGGAAGTGCCTACCACTGAAAGCGGACAAGTGGCACCACTGACTCATTGGGAGCACACAGTGAGTTGTCATAAACTCAATAACTAAGGTCACCTACTTTTATTAAACCGTCTTTTCACGAAATGTGTTAAAAATCCTATTTGAAAAACAAAAAACCTGTATCAAGTTCAAACCAACTTTCTTATGTATTTTTAAGCTCACAAAATAAAACTATAAAGGCATTTATACTCAAAATTCAAGTTTTCTAATGAATTCTTGTATTTCCAAACTAAATGTGTGTTTACTATGTAATAGTTTCCTTTAAAGCTTGCAGTGAACATCCATTTTGACTTAAAATCAACTAGTTTCTTAATTTTATAAGTAGATTACCTTAGTAGAAATATTTCTATGAGCATGACCATTGATGTATACAGATATAATTGAACAAAGGGTATAGAGAGTCATGGTTGAACTGCAATGTTTGACCATAATTTTCATCACATCACTAGTCCTTAGAATTTTTATATATACAAACAAACATGGTCAAACTTGCGATCCAACCATCTATATGTTTCAGTCCAAACCCGATTCCATGACAAACTAGATCGGATTAGGACAAATTAATACATTCTGTCGATTGTAGGTTGAACCGATCGATATAGCATGATGTTTCTATGCAATACTAGTTTTCATCCTTCTCAACCCATGTGATGAATCGACCTTGCTCATGTTTCATCATGCACAGTTTGCCCACAAATGTTTTTAGATAACCTAACCTAATTTAATCAAACCTAACCTAAACCTGGTTTGGCCTAGTTAAATTGTAGGTCATACTAGTTGATCCTATTATCTAGGCCAAAATTTCAGGATTAATTAATTTAGACTAAGTTAAACTAGTACATCCTGAGGTTTTTAGGATGTATCATTTCAGCCTAGTCTGATCTAGTTTGTCCTGAAATCGGATTTGGACAGTAACACATATCTGTGTGTGGGTGTGTGTGCGTGTGTGCACACGCACACGTATAATCTAATGACTATTGAAACGATATTGCTGTGATGAAAATTATGGTCCACATTGCAGTCCAACCATGTCTCTCTATATACATTCATGGTGTGTGTGTGTGTGTGTGTGTGTGTGTGTGTGTGTGTGTGTGTGTGTGTGTGTGTGTGTGTGTGTGTGTGTGTATATGTGTGNATATATATATATATAAACAAACAATCCATTTTATAATCTATTAATTAATAATAATAATATTAATAATAATTAATTAATTAATCTATTATATTCTATACATTTTCATGTATAGAATAAATAATTATTTGGATTCTCAAAAGTTATGGAAAAAACTTTAATTAAGTAGCTGATTAAAAATAGAGAATTTAGATTTCCCTTAAATGATTAAATCATTATATTGAATTGGGGTTGCGGCAGTAGTCTTAAAGTAATTTGGCTTAAAGTCATTTGGTCTAAAAAATTTAAATCAAAAATCATATGGCCTAGAATGATTTTCCATAAAAAAAAAGTCGGCATTGCTAAGTTCACCTAAAGTTAGTTGGCATAAAGTCATTTGGCCTATAAATTAACTTCGCAGAAAGTCAGTTGACCTAAAGTCAATAATGAACCATATTGGGCTTGCATGGGCCCATTGTTAATATTTTCATTTATTTATTGATTATCAGAAAAAAATACAAATTTTATAAATAGACCATATTTTCTATAATATAATTATTTAATAATTATTGTAGCATCGTAAATATTCTAACACGAGAGTAGCACATTAGACCATGCTACCACCGGAGCAGGTTAATGAAAGTTAAGAAATAGTCAACCAATGTAGAAACTAAATTTGCTATTAATTCAGTCATTTTTGATTTCACAACATTCAGAAATACTGGTATGAGGCTTTTTGGTTCTAAAATATTTGTCCTATAAACCTTTTTATGATAGTTAAACCTACATAATCTGCAAAAATCTTAATCAAAAAACATTCAAACAAGCTACATTAGAAGCTGTACATCAACTTTGAAATTTTTCAAGTAGTTGATTATTTAACAAATATATATTTATGGGTTTTTTAAAATATAAATAACATGCTTACTCAACAAAAAGACCAAACAAGATAATTATTATTGGGTGAACACTTTATTGACCTAATTAGCGTTTTTATGTTTTTTTTATTTAAAAAAATAGGACTATATTAATACTAAATTCGAATTGACAAGTTTTTTTTACTTGATTAAAATATAAAATATTGAACTAACCCAGTATCATTGGTGGTACCTTTGACTTTCCAGTTTAACACACTTTCACCCATTCTATAATCATTTGTGTGTCAAAGGAAAACCAAATTGATACTTCTTTAAATCCACAGTTTTCGATACAATCATCTTGGTCCCAAAAGAAAATTCATTGAAGCGGCATTAGTGCTTCCTTTATAGTGTATGTGTTACTGTAATGTCCGATGACCAGTAAATCTTAGAATTTACTGGTAAATCCTAATATTTGGGTGGTAAAAGTCCAAAATATATAAATATAAAATGTTTACATTTGAGCTTTTACCAGCTCTCATCAGTAAATCCTAATATTTACCGATATGTCTTGGTAAAAGTAATCATAAGTGTTATTTTAACAAATTAAATGTATTATTTTAGTTAGTTATTTTTGTTTTACCATCCAGCACTTTAATTCCAATAGGTTAAGCTAGGTTATTGGTTGATCGTTGAGAGCTGATAAAAGCTAGAACGAGGAATCTCTTCTCCTGCCTGACTATTTTCTGAAGGTTTTAACATGCTCTTTATTCATTCTCTTTGTTCGTTGGTTGCAGTGGCCCAGGACCAATAACCTAAACTAACAGAACTAAAATGCTTGGCAGTAAAACAAAAATAGCTAACTAAAATAATATTTATGATAACTTTCACCAAGACATATCAGTAAATTCTAGGATTACCAATGAAAGCTGGTAAAAGCTTAAAATGTAATAATTTTGTAAGATATTTTGGCCGTTTAATACTCGATATTAATAATGTTGTGATTTACTGATGAATTCTAAGATATTCTAGTCTTTGAACTTTTACATTAACATATATATTTTGTACAATGACACGTTTGTATCCCATTGACTTAATCCTTGGAAATATCATCAGCTCTCCAGTACTGTATTGTTGGATTGCAAAGTTCGCAATACGATGTAAATATTTCAAAATCAACTACACATCCTGCACATTTCAAAACAAAGTGTTTGATATTTATTATTTATGTTCTAACACTAAATAACATGTTTCGTTTGCCTCCCAAAGTTTCATTGGCTTTCCAAGCCCCACATCGCTGGTGGTATGTTTTAGTCTCTATCGCATCATTCTTGTGGTAGACTGAGTTGCCTGTGACAGGAATATCAGGGCTCGAATCTAGGCTGGGTGTACTAAGGCTAGTTTTTTCTTAAATGGTTTCCCACTCTCCTTCCAAGCAAATGCAGATACATCTACTCTAAAATTATACCTCCCTCAGCCTTATTAATGTATGAATATACCCCAAAAGCGTACTAAGACCCAGTGAAAAATAAAGTTGGCCTGGAGATAGTTCACAAACTTGGGACCAATGGATTTGTGCGGTGGGTGGGTAAGGGAGGAGAGGTGAGGGGGTTAGTGATGAGGTACTCTTTTTTACTCTTGTTTTTATCTAAACTTTTTTTAAAAGATATATGTATTTTATAACACAATACTCTAGTCTTCATATGCAGGCAGACAAACTATCCAAAACATCACCCAGCAGGATTCACATCTAGTCCCTCAGTTTTAGTAAACTAGCTTCCTTAGTGTCACAAGCCTTTGATTAATTTTATTTACAACAATTTAATCATTTATATATGGCACAATATATATAAATTTCCTCCCACCTCATCTCGAGTCAATAGCTACCTGAAACCATAAAAGGAAAAATTAGTGGTTCAAACTTCTCTAAAATATTTGAATTGCACACACACACCACTATCCGACAATAAAAGAGCTTTTTGGCTTTAATGTGTGATCACCAGAACTAAAGAGTAGACAGACTCACATCTTAGACCTTGTTCAGTAGTAGTTTCAAAGAAGGCTACAAGTATGTGGAAACTATAATAAATACTATTTAATTAAATATTACACACCTCGCCATCTATTAACAAACATCACAACAAATAATAGTGAATCTTTCTTAAGACAACATCACACCTTAAATAAATGGCCTAAACCATAATTTCGCCAAAGGCAAGTTAGCATAAAGTCAGTTGGCCTAAAGTCATTTGGCTTAAAGCTTAGGCCAACTGACGTGTACCCAGTGAATTGATATGTCTTTCTCGTTTGTTACCATTGGAAGTCCTAGTATTTCTTGTTTACTTTGTGAATTAGTTTTACCTATTGTTTGTATAACAGAATCATAGAAGAGCGAAATGAAAACATTTAATTACTCTCCTATAATTTCATTTTATGTGTTATAAAAAGTAAAAACGCTAAAAATATTAATCATTTTTGATAGAATGAATTTGTGAGTGAAATATTTTGTAGTTTTTAACTTAGATATAATTTAATTTATATTTAATTTAATAATCAAACCTTATGTTTTGTAGTATTTTTGGCACTACATTGAATAATGTTAGAGCTTTTACAAGTCTTACTATATTAGTTTAATAATCAAAATATAGATTTAATCTACAATTATTCTAATACCTAATTTTTTTAATTTTCCCTTCTCATCACTCCTTTGTTTGTTTCGGTTTCTCTTTCCTGTTCCTTCTTCCATGAATATATTAATCAGTATCTTTTTCCATGTATATAGCAATCAGTTAGCAAAAAATTGATGATTTGATTATTTTTATATGTTAGATAACTTAAGAAATGTTGAGTTCAAATATATTTAGGGTTTTATATACAATCCATATTCAGATAACTCTCCCAATCATCCAAAATTGCTTGATAATTGGTATATTGTTTATATGAAATAAAGTACACAAATATGGTAGTACACAATTAAATAAATATGATTGAATTATAGAAAAATGAAGAACAAATCAAATCAAAAATATTAACAAATATTTACAAATACCTAATTGATTTGATGCTTTCATGTCATCTTCTTCGGGAAGTAGCACTAATAAGACTAAATATGAAGTTAGCTTTTGTGATGCCAACTTAGTTTTGAAAGATGGAAAAAGCCTTTGGTGGACTTAAAATTCTCTAATGGTTATTCTAATCTTTCTCTGAACACTAGCACCATCTCCCATCCACAGAGGACAATAAGAACCACCAGAAACCCGCCTCGGTGGCGTAGTTAGCTAACGTTCTAGTTTTTTATAGAGCTAGACTGCTGGGGATGGGGAGATTAAGATTCGATTCTCACTCGAGTGAACTGAGGGTGGTTTTCCCTAAATGGTTTTCCATTCTCTCTCCATGCAAATTTGGGTTCACTTCCTCTAAATAATTCAACCTTCCCAATTTCTAACCCATTAGCGTAATAAGTACTTAAGCGTATAACCTGTATGGGTTGTAAGAATTAATTAATTATTAAAAAGAACCACCAGAAAAGGTCAAGACCGCCAAAGAAGTTTTCATCATTACCAATTAGGTGATATTACTGAAACTAATTTCCTGTTAAGTCTTATTACTACTGTTGCTACTACTACTACTACTACTACTGTTGCTGCTACTACTACTACTACTACTACTGTTACTACTACTACTGTTACTACTACTACTGTTACTACTACTACTACTACTACTACTACTACTACTACTACCACCACTACTACTACTACCACTACTACTACTACTACTACTGTTACTACTACTACTGTTACTACTACTACTACCACTACTACTACTACTACTACCACTATTACTACTACTACCACTACTACTACTACTACTACTACTACTACTACCACTACTACTACCACTACTATTACTACTACTACTGTTACTACTACTACTACTACTACTACCACTACCACTACTACCACTACCACCACTACTACTACTACTACTACTACTACTACTACTGTTACTACTACTACTACTACTACTACCACTACTTGAGGATGATGCCATGAAAGCATTAAAATATTGATGTGTTTGTAAATTTGTGTTCTTGTTTTAAATATTATTTTTGCTTCATTTTTCTACAATTCTATCATATTTATTTAATACATAGTATATTTGATGTATTGGAATATTGGTACTACTACTACTGTTACTACTACTACTGTTACTACTACTACTGTTACTACTACTACTACTACTACTACTACTACTACTACTACCACCACTACTACTACTACCACTACTACTACTACTACTACTGTTACTACTACTACTGTTACTACTACTACTACCACTACTACTACTACTACTACCACTATTACTACTACTACCACTACTACTACTACTACTACTACTACTACTACCACTACTACTACCACTACTATTACTACTACTACTGTTACTACTACTACTACTACTACTACCACTACCACTACTACCACTACCACCACTACTACTACTACTACTACTACTACTACTACTGTTACTACTACTACTACTACTACTACCACTACTTGAGGATGATGCCATGAAAGCATTAAAATATTGATGTGTTTGTAAATTTGTGTTCTTGTTTTAAATATTATTTTTGCTTCATTTTTCTACAATTCTATCATATTTATTTAATACATAGTATATTTGATGTATTGGAATATTGGAATATTGGTTAACCCATTAGTATTTTCTCATGGATGAAGAAATGAACAGAAGGCAGATCGTAAACACCAAGGTAGTACAAAGTGTGTCCTTAGGTAGTGACCACAGGTTGTTGGGGGCAGACATAAAGGGATGGGAATGTAGGAGAAAGCTAATAAGACAAGAAAGAAGAATAAGGATGTGGAGGCTAAAAAATGACGAGTAGAGAGACTGATGTTCGTAATAAAGGCAAGAAGCTTTATACCCAAGAAAGAGATGCAAAGTGTAGAGGTTGAATGGGAACAGTTTGGTGGGAGCTGCAGAGGAGGTATGTGGGAGGACAAGTAACAAGAGGAAGAGGAAGGAGACCTTGGTGGAACGACAGGCTGAAGGAAGCAGGCGAGGAAAATAATAAAGCATTCAGAAGATTTTTAAGAATAAGAATGATGAAACAGAGGAATAATATAGGTAGAAGAGGAAAAGAGCAAAGTGAGTTGTACAGGAAGCCAGGAAGGATTGGATGCAAAAAATAGACAGAAATGCTGGAACGG
This sequence comes from Timema bartmani, assembly GCA_902151455.1. Lineage (NCBI taxonomy): Eukaryota > Metazoa > Arthropoda > Insecta > Phasmatodea > Timematidae > Timema > Timema bartmani. The sequence goes on along the minus strand of CABFWB010002053.1, from coordinate 59,209 downwards.
GACGTGGAAGGAAGAAAGAAGGTGTTATATAGCCAAGTAAGAAACAGGAGGAGAAAGAAAAAACAAAAATTTAGAATGGTGGATGAAGAAAGAAGAACATTGAAGACAAGAAAGGAAGAAAAGGAACTATGGAGGAGATATTTTAAGAATATGTTCAACCCGTGAGGGTAAATGGATGAGAGTGAGAGGAGCAGGAATAAATAGCAGAAGAAGAGGAAAGAAGTCCCACATGGAAGAGGATCAAGGAAAAGCACTGGATGTGGATGAACTGACGATGGAAATGATAAGAGCTGCTGGTGAAGTAGGTATACAATGGTAATACAAGGTGCTGAGAGTGGTTTGGAAGGAGAACAAGGTACCAGAAAACTGGAAAAAGGGAGCTATAATACCTATTTTCAAGAAACGAGACAGAAAGGGGTGTACATATTATAGTGGGATAACGCTGATGTGCCACTGTTCATTGAGAAGATACTGGAAAAGGGATTAGGAAATAAAATTAAAGGTAGGTGAAGAGAGGAACAGCATGGATTTAGGGAACAGAGGTCTACAATAGACTTACAATAGCTGATGGAAAGAAGGTATGAAAACAGTAATGGTATCTATGTATGTGGAGGAGGCAAATGATAGCGAGGATAGAAATAAGGTTTGGAAATCGATGGAGGAGGCTGAATTGGAAATAGGAGTTGTAATAAGAGTGAAAACCTTGTATGAGGATAATAGGAGTTGTGTTAAGACAGAGTGGGAGGATGGAAGGGTTCCAAATAAAAAATGGAGTGTAGCAGGGGAATGGTCTTTCACCATTACTATTTGTAATGGTAATGAAAATGGTCTTAAACAAAGTGTCAGGAAAACTCGGGGCAGAAAGAATGAAAGCCATGGTGTTTGATGATGACTTGATGGTATGGGGGAAGAAGTAAGAGGGAGTACAGGAACAACTACAAGAATGGAATGAGGAATTGAAAGAGCGTGGAGTGAAATTTAGCATGACAAAGTGTGAAGTGATGGTAGTGTCATGAAATAGGATACGGTCTAGTAAAGCTATACATTTGGATGGAGTAGAGGTGAGACAAGTTCAGAATATAAAATACCTTGGAAGTGTGAGTGAGGCAAAAGGTTAAAGTAGAGAAGATGTAATGAGAAGAGGACAGCAGGGAGAGTTGTTCTTTAGGTACGTAAGAGACCTGCTATGGAGAAGAGAAGTCCCCTTGAAGTGTAAAGAAGTGTTATAAAGGGCATACTTTGTACCCATTGTCACATATGCAGCAGAAACATGGACAATGAGTGTAAGAGAGACTAGGAAAGAGGAGGCCATGTGAAAGAAGTTTGTGAAGAGCATGTTAGATGTTGTGAGGAGAAACAAGATTAATAATGAAGTAATCCTGAAAAGAGAGAGGGAAGGCGGTGGGTTCTGTGAGTCCTCATAGCTGTAATGTGTAATCGGCTGCTTTCACATGGCCCTAAGCACCCCTAGACATCGTGGTCCAGGGCAGTTTCTAGGTTGGTACCTTATACTTTAGCTCCAACCCCCTCACCCAGAAGGGTGGGATGATCCAGATCAGGCCGGATACCCGGGGAGGTGAGAACTTCTCCCCCCTTCTAGTCAATAACTGGTAGGACCGACACAGGGGGACCACGTGCCTCCCACCTATCCAGGGTGGTGACCGGAGCAATTATTTACTTCCGCCCACCGAAGCGACTCCACTCTTTCCCGTGTGTATGGGAATGGGATTACGCCCATTGCGTGTGGGAAAGTAATCTCCCACTCCTCATGTGTACGAGTGGAGGCGCCCATGTTCTAGCCAATGCACTAATAACTGTCTGGGCTAGCACCGGAGCTGTAAAATGGCTCACCGTAGGCCAAGAGCCTGGGCCCGGCAGCCCAGAGCCCCAGGAGCCGGACCCAAAGGCCCGAAACCCACCACGCTGCCAATGCCATCACTCGTCTGCATTTAAACACACTGCCCCACAGAGTCCAACCCATTACTGGGTCGCCACCACGAGACAAGCTTGCGATGTGGGCTTGGGATCCCAGCCCTGTGTACTACTCATAATGAAAGTAGTCTAACAGAGGCATACCAGTCCACAGGAACACCCCGAGCACCTGTAGGTAACCAGTGCAAGCACCAGTCTCTTTGGCACAGGAGGTGTACTGGGAGTACATGAGATAATAGAGGAAGCAAGACTGAGATGGTATGGACATGTAATAAGGATGAAAAATGGGAGGATGCCAAAGAAAATGTTGGCAATAAAATATGTAGGAAAGATACCACAAGGTGAGGTCAAGAAGGAGATGGGAGAAGCAGTCAACAGAAAGTGTTTAAGTGAGAGGAGAAGAAAGGAATAAATTATAAAAGTAAGAATTGTGGAAGGATATAGGAAGATGGAGGGATTTTACTAAACTGCCCGGCCATAGGCTGGAAACAGTTGACGATGATGGTGGTTGACCCATTGGAACAGACTATATAATTCAAATATTGAAAATTTGTTCGGTAACAGAGAATATTCATCTATGAATTTGATTTGGGGTTTGAGGGATAAATAAATATTTTTAATCTTTGAGATTAAAATACGTGGTTATTTCCTAGAACTAATATAATTGTCCCAGTAAGCCTACCTGGATTTTTGTGGAATGTCGAACTGGACTATTTATCACACACTTAAATTGTTCTTCAATTCCTTAGCATAGTTATTAAGAAATTTTATTAGAGATGGGTTAATTGGAACAAAGAGAGAGAGAGAGAGTGCATGTCATGCAAAAATTAAAGAAATTGTGAGTTTGAGCTGAAGTGTTGACAAACATCTATCATCAGACCAAACACTTAGCGAGCTAGGGGCAAACACACACTTAAGCATGTGTACCATCCTAACAAGCTAAACCGATTAAAAAAACATCTGTAGACAGAAAAAATATAAATTATATAAAATAGTAATAAAATCAATACTAAGAATATTAAAATAAAGAAATAAATACTAAACAGAATTAGTTATTGTATACATGTGATGTTATATCATTGAGTAGGACCTACACATTGTGTATTTGTTCTTTCTCTTCAGGGTGATCATTTGGATTCATCGAGAAACAAACAGTCAAGTCTGGGATCCACTTTATTTGACTTGTCACAAGGGACTATCTCAAGTTGCAGTAAAGACAACCAAACAAGTAAACTGCCATGGAAGTAGATAAAAGTCACTCACTGGCGAGAAATCGTGGAGTTCGCACAAAGGTTTAGTTGAAGACGAAACAACATTAGAGTCAGTTTATTCCAAAAACACATTCCATTTTGAGACGTTTTAATACATACAATTGTCCATATAAATGTGCATCGGTAGATATGCAATGATGAACCAGAAACATTCAACATTAATTTGTTTGTCCTGATTATAATTTAATTAATTGTGTGTGTTTGTGAAAAGAGATAAATAACTGGTGTATCTTTTATGTTTAACAATATTGAACACTGTATTTACGATTATGAAAATAGTCAAGAAATAATTAGCAAAATAGAAACCAACTTACTGGAAAGTTGAGCTAATATGGTTAAAACATTAAACACGTGTAAATCCAAGATTTTTATTTTTAATTTGAATCCAAAATCTTAGCTTAGTAACTCGAATCATTTCTGAATCAAATATCATATTTTAGAAATGTTTATATTCTAACACAAGTGGATTATTTATAATGAACTTTTTTTAAATCAAATTCAGATCAGATATTGGGTAAAGTATATATATATTTTTTAGTAAGGTCAAATAAAACATTACCCTAAGAACCTATTTTAAACCCTAATCCATTAAAATAAAATGTAAATATTGGCCACATGACTTACATAAAATTATTTGTACAATAATTTACAGTAAGTGATAGTGAAGGAAGCCAACCTAAAAGGATAGTTAAGTTAGGCCTAGATATGAGTGATATTAAACAAAATCTAGGCCCAATGAATGTTAGCTGTGGCTCACTTACTATTTGTTCAATTTATTTACACAATTTAGAGTACATGTACACTAAAAAATGTAAAATTTACCGATATTAAACAATGTTTACACTTTACATTCATTAAGTTCAGTAAAAATAACCGAATAATGGGGATACATTTTACCAAAAACACTGCTGGTTCTCAGAAAACATTCCAAAGCAACATTGGAGCATCTCTTCATCACATGATTCAAGTTCTTGTGATAAGAAGGGGTTTAGATAAGCCTTGAAGGTGTATTGGTATTGTATTTATTCAACAGAGTCACAAGATCAAAAAAAATCCTAATATTACAAGAGGACTTCTTCAATATCCTGATAACCTTTTTTTACTACCTATTTGGGTTATATGATATGTGTTAAAGATGAGAAAGGTTGAATTTTGAGAAAGTATATTCACATTTGCATGAAGGGAGATTGGAAAAACATTTAGGTTAAACCACCCTCAACACACTCAACTGTTATAAAGTGACATCTTAGTCCATCCAACCACTGAAGAGAGTCCAATGCCTCCTAATCCCCATCGAAAGACCATGCAGCCATTGAAGTGGGTATACAAATATATCTCATTCAAGTCAGACCAAATAGCTGTAAACAAAACAGATCAAAACAGGTACCTGGGTGTGTTTTCAAATATGTTTTTATCATCAGAAGACACCAATGACTAGTTGGGTTGAAGCCATTATTTTACAAATCTGAATCCTGGAAAAAATGATGCATATAAGAAAATATATAGATATTATAGAAACGTAACTAAATGTTAAATCATTGGTCTGGTGTTTGGTTGCTATTGAGGCTGAACCAATGAAAAGCATTATTAGATATATATTTTTTCGAATATGAAATGTTCTCGAATATATTTAAGGATTGGAAGTTCCCATTCCGAACATTAATCCAATACCGTGTTTATTATTTTCTTGATTTTTCTCTTTAGTAATGGGCCATGTATGTAGAACATGCACTGTTTTGACAACTTGTGGTCATGTTTTTCTGATTTGTGCCACTTTTATCCATCCTCTCTCTGCACTCCCAGGGCTTTTGTGTCCTTATTCAAATTGTCTTTCCATCGCACTGTAGATTTTCTAAGTGGTCTCTCTCTCCTTGGTACTCTCTTGAGGAAATTTTGGCGGTGCAGTTCACCTACATTCTTGCAACACCTCCAGCTGTATCCCTCTTGTACTGGTCCAAACATCCGTCTTAAAACTTTCCATTCACATTTTTTTTTTAGTACCGGGTCTTACTACCGGTTCAGGTTATACGCATATGTACTAATTATGTTAATGACTTAGAGATGAGGAAGGTTGAATTTAGAGAAAGTGTACCTGCATTTGTGTAAAGGGAGAGTGGAAAAACATATTTGAAAAACCACCTTAAGTACACCTGACCGGGATTCAAATCCCAATCTCCCTGTCATTGGCAATCTAGTCTAATACAAGAGTGATGCCTCAGATCATGCAGCCACCAAATCCGGTTCCATTCACCTGCTATCAGTTTCTCCTGATCCTGTTTTGTCATCATCCAGGTCTTCCATGTATATAGCCTCTCTCATTACTTCTTGTATTGAAATCGCGATTGTGAAATTTGATACCTTTCTCGCTAAAGGGAAAACTTCATCTGTGAGGGACAAAGCTATAGAACAAGAGGCATTTATGTTATCATATTTTACCTTTATTGCTACTTATAATCAATTTTTTCCTGACTTGACATTGTTTAAGCTAAACAAGCTGAGCAATCACATTGTGAACTTATTCCTTTGTCGGGTAGTCCTAGATCATAAGGAAAAATTATTCTACCGCCTATTAAACTGGATAGCTTTGGTGGTAATATTTCTGAGTGGCCTGAGTTTTATGATCTATTTCACCATTTAGTAGAACTTAATGAATATCCAGATGTTGTCAAATTATCTATTTTAAAATCACATGAGTGAGGAAGAACTTTCTTTGCTGAAAAATCATACATTTGAGAAAGCTGATTTTCATGGTCTTAGATGCTCTTAAGGCTAGTTTGATAACCCATCTGTAATTTACATATAGATAAACTTGTTAATTTCTCAGTCATCTCGAAACACATCATTATATACTCTAAAGGAATTATTCAATTTCTAGAAAGAATATTTCAAATTAAAAATACCTTATCACTTACCTCTGTACTTGTAGATTATATGGTATGGCAAGACTAGACAAAAGGGGTTCCATTCATTCGAGATTGGCACGAAAGGCTCCCCACATTCTAGAGTAATACCACAGAACACTCATGTTGAACACCTAACGGAGATGAAGGGGGCAACCAAAGTATCCTCGGTTTATTTAAATACTTGTTTGATGTGTAAGCAAAATCATCCCCTCTATTGTTGTCAAGTGTTCACTAAACTCACTCCTACAGAGAGGGTTCAATTAGTAAAACAAAGAAGACCTTTGTATTAACTGTTTTGGTAGGCTAGTTCACACAAGGCAGCATTTTGTCGGTCATTGAAAGTTTGTAATCAATGCAAGTCAAAATTTAATTCATTATTTCATTTCGAGAATAGATCTCATGATAACACAATTTCTTGACTCCTTCCATTACAGAAGGAAACTTAAGTGTTTATGGCTTTCACTTCGCTGAAGTCTGCTCCTTCGCTGAAAACAACTGTTCTGCTTTCAGCTGTGATTATGCACATCCCTGATGTTGATTGAAAATTGTATTAAGTAAGATGTCTCATGGATTCAGCCAGTCAAGCTAATTATATCACACGGTCCTGTCTCAAGAGAGTAGGCCTTCCAAGATATAAATTCTAGAGTCCCTTTAATGGGATTGGTAAAACCTCACTCCCTATAAGAGGAACTACTTTGTTTACAATTCAACCTCGATTCGCATACAATCCTAGTTTTTGCATGCATATGTTGATTATTGATAAGAAATTCGACCATCCATTACTTTATTTTCAGACATTTGGTCACAATTGAAAGAATTGACTCTAGAAGCTAGTCGATTTCATTTCTCAGGAGAAATTGAAGGACTAGTGGAAGTCGAGTTCTATCCCCACACTGTTGTTACAAATAAAGTTTTTGGTCAACTTGACATGCCTGTTGATTTGGAATCATGCTTTGGGTGGCTTCATATGGGTCGGATAACCATTACACATAGTTTGCAACCTCTCATCCTTTGTGCATCCTTGAATCCTTGGTTAGATGAAGTGAGGCAAAGACTTTGGTCCTTAGAAGAAACACCTAAGAAAATGGTATTGAGTCGAGAAGATAATTTTATCAAAACACATTCTAAAGATGTTACTGGATACTATGCCTTCTCACTTTTCAGCAAGGTCCTCCTCTATGAAATATGCGTTATGGCTCAATAAGGAGACACAAAGTCCTTGAAAAAAAGACTACAATCCTGATCTGAACAAAGAATTATATGCAAGCTTACTTGCATCAAAGTTACATGTCATTGGTTACTAACAACGATTATTCTGTACTACATTCCACAAAATTGTATTTTTAAGCCTGATAGCATTACTACTAAATTAAGGGCGGCATGCAAGAACGTTAGTGAAAGCTTAGTGGGCCGATAGTGTGGTCCCGAGCAAACCATCGACCCACTTTTTAACCTATGATGATGCAACCAACCCCATACAAGTGTCCACTTAGTCAAGTTCTTGCATACAGCCCTAAGAGTTGTATTTGACACTAGCTTTAAATCTACATCTGGACTCTCACTTAATGGTGCTCTATTAAGTGGGCCTAAGCTGCAGTTTGACATTTTCAAATTCTACTTAACTTGCGTGTTCACACTTTATCACTCTTATCATACATCAAGCAAATGTACCAACAAATATGGATCCACTCTGAACATGGTTTTTATCAACAAATTGTTTGATGTTTCTCACCTCAAGATGGATTACAAACATTCTAATTGAACACAGTATCTTCTATTTTAAACCTGCGCTTTGTGTTGTGAAACAGCTGGCGCCTGATGAGAAAGAGAATTTTCCTCTTGTCTTTAGAGTGGTTGAACGAGACATCTATGTATCTAAGTAGTCACTGGGTCATGTACTCCCGAGAAAGTTATTTGTTTATTTCAACAATTGGTGACTTTGAATTGAGGAAGCGGGTCAGTAATAGTTTGGAAGTGCTTGGCTCTATTCCAGTTGTGCACTTTGTTAGTCAAAAAAAGACTTTGATTGTTCTTCAGATCCCACCATCAAAATATTGGGAATGCAATGGCCACCTAATAATGATGTTCACTTTTAATGTGAACCTGGAACCATCTAAATGTACAAAGAAAGGCATTTTGTCAACTATCACTCGAATAGGTCTAGTGGCTCCACTTACTTTATTCGCAAACATTCTCATACATATGCTGTGGAGTTTAAAATTGGATTGGGATGACACACCAGCTGATTCTATTTGCAGAGCCTGAACATCCTTTCATTGAGAACTCCCTCAGTTATCGCTAACTAAACTGCCTCATTATTGGCATTCAGAGTCAAGAGTGCACGCTTCTTGGATTCTTGGATGCTTCAGAAAAGGGCTATGGGCCTGTTATTAATAGAAGACCACTTGAGCCTTTTAATTATAATATGTTATCGTTATGTGCTAAGTCAAGGTCACATGTTTAAAAACCATCTTTTTGCCAAAGCTAGAGCTATATGATGCTTTACTTTTAACCAGATAAATTAATTTTGTAATAAATACTTATTCAGACATATTAAAAATATCTAACATCTTTGCTTGATCTAATTCTACAGTGACCCTTCAATGGATTCACTCATCATTGCATAAATGGAAGACATTCATCAGTAATAGTGTTGCCTTGATTCAAGAAAATTTGCCAGCAAAACATTAGTATCATTTCCCTGGAGAAAATAACCCAGCAGATTGTGCACCTCATGGTTTAGGTCCATCAGAACTTGTCTAACATCAACTATGATGGGAAGGACCCTCCTGGATTTAACTAGACAGGTCAACCTGGCCTCTAGAAGTTCTGAGACTGGAATCTGTTCCAAGTTCTAAACAATAAGTAAAACCATTCATTTGTTCACAGTCAATGAAGAAGCCAATGATGTTTTGCTTAACTTGATTACTAGCACATCTTTCAGAAGTTTACAAAGAACTTAAGCAACAAATATTCTACTCAAAGCTCTACAGAAAAAACATTTTTCGAATAATATCAAGTGTCTACTTCATCAAGATCCATGCTATTCATCTTTCAAGAAATTCGTCCTTGACATCTGATCAATGACATTCTATTTTACTCCCAAAGGACACCATTTGGTGTACTTACTTATTGATCAATGTCATAGAGATAATCTACATACTTGTGTACATTTTATCCTTTTCATACTCGGACAAAATTACTGGATCCTGGCTGGCTGGTAGGAGTGCTGTACATCAAAACATTCAATAATGTAATGACTGCCATGTGGAGTGCAAGTCTAAAACCTCTTTTGGGTGATGGTGGGCGGGAAGGTGAAAGGCGGGGCTTCACAACCAAACTACAACAGTGAAAGTTGATGTCAGCATCTTCCAAAATATAGTGCCTTGTTTAGGGAACACAACTTCCTTGACAAGGGTCCGATTTATGACGGTGATTGTTATATTTCTTGCAGAGTTTTTCATCAAGCTGACCAGGCCCATTAGTTTTTTTGTTTAGAAGTAATTCATACTTCAATTTTTCCAGTGCAAATAATTAATTTTATGCAAGATTGTAATAATTAACACTCAACCGATTTATTGTCTAAACAATTTAATACAACTATAAAAAAAGCTTTATTCATACGTATCAAAATAAATCTAGGTAATTGTGTGTATTTTTTCTACTATAGTAATGATAATAGCTTCTTTATAAATTATGTGTTCCCTAAAAGATGAAACAGATTGATTATTAATAAATATCTGAAAAATAGCTGAAATAATAGTTTTATTCTCATATAAGTTAATTTATATTTCCAAAATATATTATTGGGAATTATTTCATTGATTTTATCCTGATTTATTTACAGTATGTTTACAAGGTACAACATATATACTATATACACACATACATATATACTAGTAATAGAGCAGTGATAATGAAGTTGAACCCCTGTACTAGTGATAGAGCAGTGATAAGGAAGTTGAACTTCTGTACTAGTGATAGAGCACTGATAATGAAATTGAACCTCTGTACTAGTGATAGAGCAGTGATAAAGAAGTTGAACCCTCTGTACTAGTGATAGAGCAGTGATAAGGAAGTTAAGCCCCATCATTATAAAACCATACCATATATGACTACCGACGTCTGTTGGATAAATACAAAGCTTAAAAAAATATATATTGAAAAAAAATTATGTTTTAAGCCTGGACACTAGATGATAATTGCCAGATATACGCCGACCACTAATGTTTCTTGATGATGTTTCTCGTGTGTCTGAATATACGAAAACATCGCCCGAGTGTCCGGCGGTAAAAGATCATAGAATGTTGCCGGTGTCTCGGTCTCCCACCTCCAATGGGAAACGTCACTCGGTGTGTACAAACGCACAAACAACGGCGGGCAACTTTTGAATTTTAATCAGTTGATTTCTATTCTTCGCCCTTGCAGTAGTATCTTGGTAGTGTTATGATGGTGATCTTATTGTGATTGTGGTTACTACAGATTTTTTTAATAAGCCCACATATTCAACAATACCTCTGACAACAAACAGTCAACATCATTCTCCCTTTTCCACCAACTTTTCTTTTTTTTTCTTTCTTTGAGCTACATTTAATTATTATAAAAAACGCAGTAACACAACTAGCAATGTGCAGATCTATCGCAAAAGGAACGGGTATTGTTAAGTGCGTCTGCTCGGTGTGGATGCTCAACATCGGTGGAGACCACTGAGTAGTGGTGGAGACTTGTGTCCGGATACAAGTTGATGTTGCTGAGTCACTGGATGGTGATTATCGCCCAGTGTGTACTAGTCTTTACTGATGCCATTTGTATGATCATCAATTTAATTAAAGTTAGTGAAGTGTATTTAAATGAAATACTCTATAGTAGATAAAATATTAACTCCTATGAAAGTGTGAAACTGTTCCTCAATTGAATATTTCATGATAAATGCCCCTATCCCCCACCATCTTCAATAAAAAAAATCCTGCCCTCTTTAGAGCTAGGGGCTATTTGCCTGCAGGATTTCAGATTTCTAGGTATTCTGGGTTCGCAGATTTTTTTTTTTGCCCCCTTCATTTTGGGTCACCTTAGAGAATTTTCAGTCCAAACTGCCCATATAAGGTTTTTTCTAAGAGGAGGAACATGCATATGAAATATTATCTCTCTGTGACATTGAATAGCTCTTAATTTGCAAATTTTGAGGGCCCCCATTGTAACCTTCTGTCCCCAAGAAAGACTGCATACTTTGGGTTAGAGGCTACCTGCCAGACAAATTTCAGTCTTTCTGTAACGTTGGAAAAGGCTCCATTTGCAGATTTTGGTTTTTTGGAACACCCTCCTTATTTCGCCCCCCTTCCCCTATTTGGAACTTTTTGTCACTAAAAATTTCTGTTATCAAAAAAACAAAATAATGAAAATATCTTGGATATACTTTGGAATTATATTTATTAGCTCATAAAATAGGATTTTTTAAAAAAAAAGTGCTTATTATAAAAATAAGTTTTTCAATATCAATTAAAAATTAAAGTTTGTAAACATTGAAGGACCTTTATTGTTTCATGCCTTTGAGTACCTTCCAAGTACACTTCCAAGTACTAATAACACATTTGACCTGGTGTACATTATAATAATTTTAATATAGCTATTGTTTGCACTTCTAAAGTAATTATTAAGATTCAAAATGTTAATGTTTACATAGCACTACTCTTGTTAAAGAAGCGTGTCAATTAGAAATATAGCTTATTTATTATAATTTTATCTTGGGTATTTTTAAGTCATTGAGTGACATTAAATATTTTAAGTGATTTTATGAGCACTTATATTATTCAAATCATAATTTGTTAACAAAAGTTTGTGTAGACTAGTACTGTGATAGTGGCTTAGGCACCTCAAATTTTTTTAAATATATATATTGGTTTCAGGTTTAGTTTTTTTAATATATATAATATATAAGTTACTGACAGATATACACACATTTATGTTGAACACATAGCTAAGCGAAAACTAACAACCAAAATGACACACAAAAATCTAGTTTTTTTAAAAATATTTTTTTATATCGGGAAGTTTTCTTGGGTGCAGTGGCGTAACTTACACCTCCACAGACCCTGCAGAAAGTATGCAGTTAATAAACAGTTTGTTTACCGTGCTTACACAAAAATGTTTGCTAGCAGCCATTGGTGAGGAAGTGACTGAGAAATCATCCATCTTGGTTAAGGAGTACAAAGAAGACCTTAGTGCCAGTTTCATAGTCAGATTTAGTACGCCTCAAGTGCGGCGCTATACTAAATACAAGACGTCACCTACCTGAAATTGAATGGAATGGGCCAGTTTCATATGCGAAACTGGTCCATTCCATTTTGGTCTAGGTAGGTGTCTTCCTGTATTTAGTATCGACTTGCACTTTAGGCTCACTAAGTCTGACTATGAAACTGGCCCTTAGTGATGATTTAACCTATGAGGTAAACAGTTTTAGTGCAGCTTTGAAAAGTTAAATAGTAAATAAATCATCAATATGACAGTTAGCTGATCTATTGTTTCTTGAACTTTACATTTTAGCATCAAGCTTGCCAGATCTGTGTACTGCTTTTCTTTTGTTTCTTACTCTTCAAGTTACTGTTTCTACAGCTGAATGTTCCTTTTCGAAGTTGAAGTTGATAAAAAACAATTTAAGAAGTACCGTGAGTCAACAAACACTTTGTGCTCTCAGTGTATTAAGTATTGAATGTGAAAAATCACATGGCCTCGACCGACATGAAGTAATTACATTATTTACCTCTCAAAAAGCAAGAAGGTAAATTGCTTGTTCAGCTTAACTTGACTAAATAAGAAAAAATGTCAAATGGCTATTTAGTAATAATACATGTAATTTTCAGTTCCTAAAGTAGAGTAGTAATTTTTTCATATTTCTAACTTGAGTTTTTGTTTTTATTCCTATTCCAACCCCTTAATTACATTAGCTAAAATCGCTCAAAAAATAAAAAGGTCAGGGGGGCCAAAAAAATCTTATTGGGGAGGGGGGGTTAGTTAAAGAAAGTTACGCCACTGCTTGGGTGCCTAGGGTCAACAAGCTTTGGAAGTAAACATTCTGTTTAGAATGTGGTCAATGGAGAGGTGAAATCTAAATAATCAGGATCAAATTGGTCCAACCCTAGTTGAAAATTCACTATGCAGGTGGTGGCTTTAATCAGCTCATATAAAGAAGTTACATGAAAGAGGGATAGAAACAAATAAAATTAAATTAAACACAATATGGCTTTTTACAATGATAAGAAGACCATAGTTTACACTTTAAATTGCTGCTATTGGACAAAGAGGTAATGACTGCATCTTGAAGAAAATTTATCAATAGTGTCCAATTCCCCAACATCGGTTTCATTGTACTCATCCAACTCTGAGAGAGTGAATCATGTAACTTCCTAAAAGAGGAATACATGAAACACGAAAGGGAGAAAAAGGAAATTGGTAAAGAATGATAGGACACACAAATAGGAACATGTAAAAGGAATGAAGGATAAACACAGGAAATCAAATATATTTGGTACACTTATTTTAACAAAATCTACAAAATGAAAATATATATGCATATAATCATATACATAAAAAAACTAGAGTGATATAATTCTAAAAAATAAGTCTTTATTAATAATAAAAGATAAAACAAACAGATCTAATGTTTTATTATAAAACAATTCTTATGAAATGTTTGTCCATAGAGAACAATAAAATACAGTAGAGCATGCAAACTGTAATCAGACTAAAATATTTACATTAAATCCTCAGTCAAACAATCCTGTTTGATTTTTATTGATGATTCAAAGGATTTTAACAAATCCAAGTATGTTATCTATCCTTCAAATATATAACAAGTTGCCAAGATAGAAAAAAAAAACTCTGCCAAAATATTGATTAACACAAGTATTATACCTTCAAATTACTTTGAATGCACAAAGAAAAAATTAGTGCCAAACTGCTGTATTTAATAAACTTTGAAAGGAGGATATAAAGGCAAGCCCTACACACTTACCAGAAAAATGTAGGCCTCAAAGTTAAAACACAACAAAACACATCAGGCATAGTAATGTGTTTTGTTGTCTTTAAACTGTGAATTTATCTGGTAGTGCGTAGGTCTTGTTTTTCTATCCTTCTTTCAATGTTTATTATATATTGTGTGTAGTATTTTTACAATTCTAACCATATTTTTTTTGCTTATTATTACTTTAAAATAGGGTTTAATTTGTCATGTACAATGTACAAGATAAACAAAGAATACACAATCAAGGCTCTAAAAGGCTGAGCAATATCTTCAAACTTTCCTCAAATATATGAGAGACATATACTGTGTTAAGATAAATGGCAAGTTTAATTTATGCTTTTCACAAATTCTCCTATATTTGACTGCATTAATAATTTTAAAATGTAAAGTTAAAATTCAGGATGTCAAACTCATTACCCTTGATTCTTAATGGTATAGAAATAGTCGAGAATCAATCTTAGTATTATGATTTCTGATACCTCGATTCTTAGCTAGCAAATGAAAGTTATAGCATCCAAATGAAAGAACAAAATTCAGAATTTGGTAATCTTTCATTATGACTATTATTAGTTAGTAATTTTGCCATTTCAATTTTAGTACTGGCAAATTGTAAAATGTATTCAATCTGACCAATGTATTTTAGTCATCTTACTCAAATTAATCAAACATGGCTTTTTTTTCTACAAACTACAATATTTAGGGTTTTTTCAACAAAATTATGGTATGATATATAGATAACATATTTTTTATGTGAGAATGGATGCTCAGAAAAAAAGGATTGTAATCGTAAATGTTGAGGTATCGAGAAAAACAGAAATTATGACATATTCAGGGATGCAAGTGCTGGGGTGTTTTAAAATAAGTGAGTGACCCACCCAAGTAATAAAGTGACTAAAAGTGAGCATTGTGTGACTAAATTTTTTTTTTTAAATTGCACTTACTAAAAAAATTAATCTTCTATTAAATCATCAAGTTAATAACACTGTTCAACTTTTAAAAAGGTTTTCTAAGGAAAACTGGTTTTTTATCTTAAGTTTTTATGAATCAAAGATTGAAATTATTAAAAGAGTTTTAAGTTAAAAACTTGTGAAATAATTCTTCTGCAAAACCTTGTGTTCCAGGTACCAGTAATATTTAAATTGCTTCTATGAACAATTTATTTGCAGTTCTGCATTTTTCTGCTTCTTAAATTTCTCACTTCTGTTTTAGTCCATCGTGACCAAATATTGTTCATCTCTTTTGTATTAAAAAATATGATCTCCCTCTTTTTATATTCTTTTTATGTAGATATAATGGCTTCTATGTGCACCTTGAATGCAGCTGTGATATTTTATAAATTAACCTACAATAATTAAAGTTTATAAATTATGAAAGTTTTTCTTAGAAAAAAAAATGGATACTGAAAAATATTAACTTTAATTTGTGGTAAAAAGTGACTCACTTGCATCCCTGCATCTTTGGTTAAAATAAAACTAGTGTGACTATTTCTTCAACTTTTCTTTGACTTTGAAAAACCAATACATGCATATGAATATTAAACAATATCTAGCCATTTTTCAACATATATTAAGATCTTAAATTCAATCTACAGAGTACTTTATCATTGAGATATAGATGGGTCGAATCCTATATTTCTTGAATCCAAACCTAAATTTTCTTTCAAATTTTGAATCTTTAAAAATATACAATTTGAGTTTAATTAAAAATATTTGAAAGTGAGTTTAAAAAAAGAGTTGTTCAAGGCTTGGTGTCACTGAAAAATGATGTGTTTTTTTTGTCATGTCTATTATGTCACCAACAAAACGAACACTTTTTTAGTTATTAAATTATATTATTACAATTTTGTCATTTTAGGGATTTTATTATTTTCACAATTACACAAGTCTATATAATTCCTTTTACCAATTGCTTAAAATTGTAATATCAGTCAAGGTCTTTATAATGTTATTAGAGATAATTTTTTGAGATATTTACAAATCTTGGATTTCAAGGTAGTTGAAGATTCAAGCGCTCCATCTCGACATTGTTCTTAAAAGGCTTAAGAGTGTTATGTATGGCATATTAATACTGTATTGTGATGTTAAGTTTACTAACTAAATTAATACTATAATTCAGTAACACTGAGAACAAGCATTTTAAAACATCTCAACCGAATAAACTGATTGATCTTAAAACTATGGAATGTTGGCGACTTAATCAGGTTATTTATTATCACTTTCTCTCTCTCTTTTGTCACTTCATATATATGTAATAAATCATAATACTTTACATTTTTCAATGTGATCTCATTGTTTCCATAACACAATAAATAATATAAGCATGGAACTTTAAAACAAATGTAAATACTGTGTTACACAGTATGTACCACTGGTGTGTACTGGTTGGAAACTAGAATATGCTCTAAACAATATTCAAGTGAGGAAAGTAGTGCTTCGCGAGTACTTGGATTTCGAGCTTCGAGCTGAGCTCTTTAATGGAGCTCAGAATCAAGATTGAAAGTTTTGTAGTCTCATCATTTTCGAGCTTTCTTTTGATGTACGTACAAATCAATTTTTTAAATGCAATGGTAAGTATAGACTATTTAGTATAGATGATTTTAACAGTTTCATTTATAAATCATTTGGAACTTAACTAATTGTTAAAATTAATATCAAATGTCACAATAATAATGAAATAGAAATCTAAAACTACTTTCGGCCGATAACCTAATTCAATACTTTTGTCCATTTTGAATTACCCTCAATTAAAGTTGCATTGCCATGACAAGGCAATGAAAATAAAAATAGCTAAGTAGATTACTAAATACTTGAATAATCTGTTGGAGTCACTGACTAAGCTACACGATCTAACCACTGCACCAATCACGAAAGGCGCTGCAGTAGCGCGAGTATCAAGAGTTAACCAATCACTCACTTTCACTTACACAGTTGTTTTTCTCCTTCAAAACCGACCGCGTCGTTTTGTGCTCACGCCAACCTTTTTTTTATGTTAATTAGCCCACTAAGTGTATTTGTAATTAGTGTTTTCGTCTTGGACGTTGATTCTTGTGTACCCGAACTTAACCTTTGCTAACATAATCATTATATTTACTATGCTTACATGGTCCCTTTATAAAATTTTAATTTCAGTCAAATTAAAAATGTAACATTGAGAATACACATTGGTTGTTTTAGAACTTAAGATATTTAAATGATGTATTAAATACATTCAACTACAAAACTAGCATTAGTTACTATTTAGTTTTAAAAAGAATTATGTTGGATAACCTGTCTAAAATCAGTATTGATCAACGTTGTAGTAAAGATTTTACCAAAATTAAACCACACTTAAATAAAAAATAGCATTTACTATTTCATATTGTCTACTAGTAATATTATTTTACCCATATAACTTTTCATTTTAAAGCATGAAAATCAACTTTTATAAGAATTAAAAAGTATATTTAAATAAATTTTGAAATAATATTATTTCTGGTAGCATGTGCATAGATGAATGGAATTGGAACAGAAGAAGAAGAAGTAATCATTTGTGATTAAGGACTAATTAACAAAATATGAAACAATTCAAATTTTTAACTGCTTGTGATTATTTTGTTTTCTTATAAGTTAATTACCGGTAAAGTTTTGGGGGCTTATTTTGGGGAAGTATTAGCTTATTAAAACATCAATTTTATAATTGTTAATGTAATTTTAATGTCCTTAAAAACATGAGTGTTGAAACCATTTGTCTTATTTTCTCTATTGTATTTTTATTTGAGTCTTGTTCTTATTTTCAAATCATTAAAGTGTTATTTCTAATATAAAAATCAATATTACCAATATATAATTAAAAAAAAGTATTTCTATTTTATAAAAAGTAGTGTCTTTCTTATTTTAAAAACATGTGCTGTAATATATTTTTTAAATTTCATATTTAAAATGTGTGGTACAATAGAACCTTTTTAATTCGAAGTCCAAGGAAGATCTAAAAAAATTCGAACTAACCAATGGGTGTCTAAGCTGTTTGTACACAATAAATAAAATACCTCAAACTGGAAAATGGTAAAAAATTAACTCACTGTACCAAAAATGTAGACTTTACCAGTTTTTGCACTTAAATTAAGTGTTGGGCTGTATTCTATATTCTTTTGCAATATCACACTTCTTTTTCACTTTCTTTTCCACTTCTCCACTTCAACCTTATAGGCCAAGGTTAAACTTGTGTAGGTTCCTTGCTTAGACATTGTAAAAACCCCGCAATTTACACTTGTCAGATGACGATGAGCGATTGTCACTAAGAGACAAAGGTGCTAGATTAGGACAAGCAACATAAACCTTACCCCTTCCATGATGGGTGTCACATGATGGCATTGTCACAGATAAGTGATTAAAGCAGAGCCAAAACATCCCCTATTCTAGGAAAACTGCTTGCAGCTGGTGCCAAATTCCCCGCTTTCTTTTTTTACTATGAGTCAATAACTTTTAACTGTATTTTCCATCCCTGGGATTCTTGGGTTTAGTTAAGATTGTTAAGTTAGGTATGAAATGAGTAGAAACTCGAAAAAGTTAACAATATAATGAATAAACTTCGAATTATCCAAATATTTCCTTATAAAATTCAAATTTAATGGGTGTTTTTACCATTGATTTAAATAAGAATTTCGTGGAGAATAAAGGCGGGTTGGAATTATCCAACTTCGAATTAGCCAGATCCTACTGTATTTACATTTTATATTTGTTTTGGCTGGTGATATTTTAAAAATACTATTTTAACTTTAAAAATACTATTTTAACTTTAAAATAAATAAATATATACTTTTAACATTTTAAAATTAAGAACATACTTTACTTGCGTTCGACTCAAATAAAAAAATCCAAGCTCGCAGACCCCTAGTGGATAATAATTGTTTCTACACATTTCACTAAAGATGGGTCGAATATACTTTTCCTCAAATCTAAGCCAGCGTGAAGACAAGATTTTAAATTGTGAAGTGAATCTGAATCTTTGCTTACTAGCTCAAATCAAATCAAAATCAAAAATTTCAAAATGAAAATGGTTTGAATAAAATATTTCATAACGAAAATGTTTTGAATTGGATAATTTATAATGCAATATTAGGCTAAATTATATGTAGATACTTTTTAATTCTGTCCAATAAAAAAATAAATGGTACAACACAATCACACAAACTTTCTCATAAGGTGGAAGCATTATAGCTCACATGAACAGTTTCAAAAATAGGTTTTCAGTTAAGTATTTTTAAGTAAGCTTTCCTCAGAAAAACAAAAACATAACAAATAATATGTTAATTGTAATAAATACTTTTCAAAAAACAATTTACATATATGAATTTTAAACAAATTTGATCAATTATTTTTGACAAATCAAAATTTTACAAATCAGTTATTTGCAAGCTACTCTCAAATTAGCTTTAATTTATAAAACAAAAAATATATTCTTATTTATCATGAACTACCCATTTGAAACTAAATCTTCAAGGCCATTTTAAAAATACTTCAAAGTTTCCCAACTTTGTAATGAGTAAATAAACTACCCTTAAACTAATTTACAGATTTCAATATTAAACAAAATTGTTGGTACTAATTTAAAAAAAATCAAAACTTTTCAATTAATATCAATAAATTACTCTTTTTTTCCCAGAATAAACACTATATAAAATTACCTATGTAGATTTTAAAATACTTACCAGATACCTATTTTGAACCAAATTGATAGAACTATTATGTATATGTATTTTTACAAAAAAGTATACAGTTGGTTTTCATCTTAAAAACTGCCAAGATATACATTTAAAAAAAATCATTAGAGCCATTTTCGAATTATTTTAAATTTTAAAAAAATCACCCAATAAACTACCCCTACAGACATTTGTAAAATCCAATTGTTTTGGATTAAGTGGCACATAAAAAGTAAATATTCTTCTTAATCCCAATTTCTATGATATTCACAATTAAAATACTTTATTTTTAAATGAGAAAGTAATAAGGTCAATAAACCGTGTCAAATATTACAAGATTAGCAAGTATGGGGAACTGGCAGTCTAGGGATAAGGTGCCAGACTTCTGTGTTAGCGGTCCTGGCACAGATTTATCTGATTAAAAAACCCTTCCTTCACCTCTGGCAGTGTGTGTGCTTTCACGCTTTGTGAATATGTGGAATGCCAGGCCCCCACCGTGGTTCGGAACCCACGCTAAACTGTATGTCTCCTCTGCTTTCCCCCCCCATCATCATTCTCTCGTATCATCTTATCATCTGGGGATAGTGGAATTCGCCTTAATGGTGTCCCCACCTAAGAAATGAATTCCTCCATATGCCAGGAAAGCAGAGGTTGAATGGCCAAGATCTAGAGCATTAGCCTCACCCAGATTAGCACGTTTATATTGACAAGTAAAATAATGGATCCATGCTAACTTCTTTAAAGAAATACCCAAGGGGAAATGGTCAGGAACTTATCCATTATCAAGTTTCAGCAAATGCTGACTCATCAATAACGGCCAAACTTTTTTTTATACAACCTTCCTCTTTGTTATGTAGCAATCTGTGAGGAAAGGAGAGGTCAGGGAGTATTTAAATTGTGTTGAAAAACAAACAACATGGAAGGCACGTGACGTGACTCAATGTGCTCCAGCTCTCAATAGCTATTTAATATGTTCAGCAAGTGAGAGAACTTGAAAATTTTAAAAATGAATAGAGATGTATTATACTCTACCATCTTTTGGGGTGTGGAAATTAGGAGGGAGGAAATAGCTTGCCAAGGTCAACCATTATGAGGGAAGCTCCAGACAAGAAGTAGAAATTAAATAAAGGGGTACTAAACAGAGAATATTTAAAGGGTTTCAGAACTTTATAATACTTAAGAGATGTCAAACATGGCATAGAAATTTTTAGGAGTTTCAAACCTAGAGAACATTAAAGGGATTTTAAACACTAACACTTTTAAGGTGGGGATGTAGGGGACACGGTAAAAGGTCAGTGTTTTTGCAGTAAAACATTTTTTGATCAAAGGAAATCAAATATTGCTTCAGTAAAAACATAAGAGTTTAATTTTCTTCACATGGTGACCTCAAAAGTTATTGAATATCTTTCAAGGGTGACCTAAAATTTAATGACAACTTTTTCCCTTCATTTAAAAAGTTTTGTCATCTAATGCTGCTATGCTCATGACCGATATTCAACAACTGTTGATATCACCAGTGAAGAACTATACATTCTATGTTTGTGCTTAAGCAATTTTTTTCTTTTTTAGCCAAAAAAATGTTTTGCTGTAAAAACTGCAAAAAACACTGTACTTTTCTCACGTTCCTTACATTCCTACATACCTACTTACTTATGGCATTAGGAGCTCAAAAGTTAATTACCGTACTCACAAAAGTACGCCACCTATCCCTATCTTGAGCTAATTCTATTCAGTCTATCTCATTATCTCTCTCTCAGGTCTATCCAAATGTTATCCTCCTATCTGCGTCTGGGTCTTCCCAGTGGTCTATTCCCATTCAATACCTTGAACGCAGTTCTAGATAATCCCATTCGCGCTGCATGACCTGCCCACAGTAACCTGTGATATTTTATTACCTTAACGATGTCTGGTGATGAGTACAGGGTATGATGCTCACCATTATGTAGCCTCCTCCAATCCCCACTATCTTCATCTTATTTTGGACCAAATATCTTCCTAAGACCCCTGTTTTCTAACTCGGTAAAATTATGGCTTTTTTATATTCTGAGTTTTACATTTCTTGACAGCAGGCAAGATGCCAATAACTTACGGACCGAGTAATAACAAGCATTTCCCGACTATTCGTTTCCTAACTTCTTTTCAGCGTTCACTTCTAAACCTATTTCCTTACTAGCCTTTAATAAAATGTCTGCATTTCTTGCAGCAGCTTCCTTACTATTGCCCAACAAAACTAAATCAACTGCGTACCCTAATAGCTACGTTATTGCGTTTAATGTCAATCCTTCCCTACTCTCTTGTATTACCTTAATAGCATGTTTTAAGGCTAGATTAAAGAGTAGTGGGGAAAGTGCATCTCCTTGTTCCAAACTATTATGTATTTCAAAAGCATCTGAGAGGTGAGAACCAACCCGTACTCTGCCACGCGTATCTCTCAAACATACCTCAATTAGCTTGACCGGTTTTTTAGGTATTCTAAACTTAACTAAAATGTCATATAATTTTTTCCTTTTAACTGAATCATAGGCCTTTTTAAAATCTATGTATAATTTGATGTACCGTCAGGTTAAATTTCACCTTTTTTTCCAAATATTTGCCGTATAGTAAAAATCTGATCTGTTGTTGATCTGTTTCGTCAGACTCCGCATTGATGATCCCCAATTATTTCCTCTATATATGGCGTCAATCTCATTAAAATTATGTTAGTTAAAATTTTATTTCATGTTGGTAGCAGTGAAATACCTCTACAGTTATTACAATCTGTTTTATCTCCCTTTATGAAAATGGGTAGTATTATACTTTCCTTCCATTATTGTGGCAATACATCATGTTTCCGTATGGAACATAAAAGTTATGAATTTTTATTGTTATAATTTCACCCCCTCCCCTTATTAACTCTGGTATTGAATCTATACCTGGAACTTTATGATTCTTTAACTTCTTTGACTTCACTAAAAGGCTACTTGGTTTTGGAGCTAGTGGCTCAGCAGTATGAATTTCGATAGCCTCACCTAAATCGGATCCTTCATGAACATTCAAAATTTGACTGAATAAGTTGTTCTATCTACTCAAAACATCGCATGTATCTGCCATCAGATTACCTTTATCATCTTTAACTAAATTAGCCCTGACCTGTTAATTTTCCTATATCGGTTAATACCTAAACAAAGTTCCCTGATATTCTTATGTTTGTTAGTTTGTTCCATTTCGCTAAATTTACCCTTTAAATAATCTCTCATTTTGTTTCTAAATTTGGCACTGGCCTTACATTTTGCAATGATAAATGCAGGGTTGCCACTATTTTCTTATTACAAAATTCCCTGTGTTTCCAGATTTTCCAGAGGAAATTTTCATTTTTCCAGACACCTAATAGATATTATAAATATAATTATAGAGGCATTAAATTTTGTTTTAGAGAAAATTTTATAAATGAAGTGTGTTAATTTGTCAATGAAGGCATGTTTAAGAATTATTTGGAAAAGGGATGAGAAATGAATGATATACATTTTCTAGAAGGAAAAATTGGTTATATTTGCTGTGTGCCCTAAATGGAATGAAAGAAGAAAAAAAATAGAAATACCAAAAATACAGTTTTGAGTTTAAATGTGGTATTTATTTTATTTTAGAAGAATGTATTACTTGATTTAAAAAACATTTTAACCAATCTTAATTATTGTATATGTACCGTATTGACTAAGTAGCCCACACAAATCGTGAATAATAATTTACAATAATGAAATTAACATGTGATTTTCCTCGCACATTCAGGTGCATTTCCTCTAATAACCTGCCATCCTCATCCCTACTATATTGTAATAAATATTTTTAAAAAAAAATCAACTCTCAATTTAGCAGGGCTAATAAACCCCGTTATATCAATTTCCACGGTAAATCTGCAAACCCATCGAAAACTACCAAATACAGTAAGTACTTGATTAATAAACGATACAACACAATTATACACACATTTATCATAATAACTATTATTGAAAAATCACTCATCAGTAAAATACCCTTAAACAACTTTTTACCACAAACACAATTATTAGGTCTAAGGCCCAAGATACCAATTTCGAACCAAATCATCAAAGGTTGTTTTAAAATATTTCAAGTTTTTGAAAAAAATCACTCATCAGTAAACTAGCCCTCAACTATTTTTTTACCGAAAAAACCAGATATATGATGTTATTTAGGAAGTAAATTAGTCCATATGTATTTATTTTAATCAAAATTGTTTGAGCCATTTTCAAAAAATATGGAATTAAAAAAAATCACTTTAATTTGAAGGTTAGGGTCAAAATAAAAAAAAGTCCCGAGGTATGGTCATATCTAAATATAAAGTTTTGAGTTTGAAGTGTTTTTAACATCCTACACTTTTACAAGACGCTAAACTAGCACTGGGAATGATACGATACCAGTATCGATACTTTTCTTTCGATACCAGCCTTTTGATATTGTACTAATATTAGTACGTTTTACCCAATCTTGAAAGATTTTAATTTATCTACTTTTCTCCTTTTACTTCCTTTATTTTTCCAATCATTTATTAAATTTATTCATCTTTTCTTATTATTGCCTTTATTTTTCTATCACTAAATGAAAGTATCGATATTTGGAAATATTGATATACTTGTCGTTCATTTTTTTTTTTCATACTCTAATATCTTTATTTTACCAGTATCACATATCCCTAACAGAAGAAAAAGAACTGTGACCTTGGAGAGAAGGATGTGGTAGAAGTGGGCTAGTCTATTTCACAGGGGGTGGAAGAGGTAAAGTAGCTATGCGCGGACAAACCCAATAGGTCTATTTTTACAACCACTCTAATTTTAAGACAGACTAGCAGGCTGGAGGCAATATTTTCACAAGCTTTTCACTTTACAGTACAATCATTTATTTTTTTTGTATCCTGGCCACGGCAGCAACCAGGTAAATCCACCTTCGCTAAATCGGGAGTTGACTTTAGTAAAAATGTTAAAACCCATAAAGTAGGTGACCTGGTGGTCTAGGGGTAAGGTGTCAGACTTCTGTACTAAGGATCCGGGGTCCAATCCTTGGTCCCGGCACAGATTTATCTGATTGCCAAACCCTTCCTTCACCTCTGACAAGACGTGTATTAATCACAACTTGTGAATGTGAGGAATGCCAGGCCTCCACCGTGGTTCGGATTCCACGTTAAACTGTAGGTCCTCCATTTCATCTCACAATCACCCTACCATTGCACATTAGCGTAAGTGTGTATAGACCGAACAGGTAGTAAGACGCGGTGCTAATAATAATAATAATAAAACCCATAAAAATTTTAACAGACAATAATACCTTGGCAGTTTCTAAAAAATTAAAAATAGCCAAAATGACAAGATAGGTAGGGTACAGTCTTAAAACATCACGCTACAAAAACAATATCTTTCAACAAGAGTAATCTTTTTTTAAACAACAGACAAATAACACACCAAAATCCAAAGAATGAATTAATTTAACTGCAGCAGAAACACGTGCCAGCAGCATGGGCTTGAAGAAGTTGGGGGATGGGGGCAGAGGAACCAAGACGTTTGTGGTATTGGCGGGGGTGAGAGGAGGAAGCCGAAAAGGCACGACATTTTTCAAACGAGTCGTCTCAGTTGCACTCAGGACTTGTCTCAAGCTAATGAGGTACTGGTAAGCCTAATCATCATAAATGAGACGTGTTCCAATCAGACTGCCTAGTTCTCCAGTTACAAATTTTAGTCTATATTTTTCCTACTGTTGTTTTTGCTTCCNTCACATGATGTCTATGATCTCTGTCAGACAACGTTGCTTCTGTCTACCCTCGCACGGCTGTATTTCTTACAGGCTTAAGTTTAAAAACTACTAAAATATCCTTAATAATCTTAAAATGTTATTTTTGTGACCAGTTTAAAAAAACTAATTATTTGTTCGAGGAACATCAACAGCTGGATATATGTTTCTAACAATTTACTTTGATCTTAAAACTGAGACATTTAGAGTGAAACATCCTTAATTTTTTTTTCTTCATGAGTTTTTTTAAATTATCAATCAAAAAAATGTAAGGTTTTTAATCCTATAAGAAAATGTTGAAAACTCTTATTTTGAGGGGAGGAAGTGGCTTGCCAGGACTATCTATTTATGAGGGATCTGTCTGTTGTTAGGGAGCCAGACACCAATAGAGATTAATGAGGTGTTAAACTAAAGTCTCTTTAAAGGGTTTCAAACATAGAGGGGACATTTTTAAGATGGGTAAAATATATATATTTAGCACTCTTCCAATAGTTAAATATAAAATACCATTTTCAAAATTAATTACAAAAATAATTTCCATCGAAAATGTATTAAAATTAACTATTTGATTTTTATAATTGAATATTTGTTCAAAATGTTGCTATCTAATTTGATTAAAAATGCTATTCGCAAACCATTATCTATATTATTATGTTTTTATGGTGTTATTATATTATTTAATTATTTATAAATAATATTATGTATAATATTGTCATAGCTTTTAAAAGTCTTACCATAGTAATTTAAAAAATCAATAGTGCCTATATATTTTAATTTAAGATTATTATATACATCAATTTTATAATTTCTCGTTCCTCTCCTAATCTTGATATTTTGACTCATATATTAAAAAGTCATTCATGTCCATCCCTACTTTTAGATTAAATGCCATATTATTATCCGAGTTTGGGATCTATGTGAATTTGAAATTTTAAAATCTATTTGAATCTTTCAAATACTAAGGTTTGGACTTAAGAACCCAATCCTAGGTTAATCACATCAGTGACATATACAGTTGATAACATGTTTTTGATTAACTATTTTGTACAATTTGTGACACATGAAAACCACTAAAGTGTCACTTGAGTTGGTTTATACACTTCAAAAAATAAATTCAATCAAATTATATTTTCTAGCTTCATCACACCTTGAAAAAAACCAAATGAGCAAATTCTCAAGATACTTTAGAATACTGGCCTTTTCAGAGCACTTCCAATTAGTGTTAAAAGTTTAAGTAGTCATTTAACAAAATATTTTAAAACAATATTATTAACACTTGAAGTCAAGTCACAAAACATGACCTTCTCTTGCAATTGTCAACAAATATACCTAAAACATGGGGGTTTTAGCTGTCGGCAACATTCTCAAAATGCTTAAGGTGATCTCGGATAAATTTGGGGAAGTAAGCACTTTTTGAAAAACTTAAATCCATGACAGAGAATTGCTTTACAACAAAACACAGGGCAACTGGTGGAAAGTTAAAACAATCAATCGAAATACCTTTGTGTACCCAACGACATTAAACAATAAAATAACTTGAAATAGAAATACATCTCATTTGGCTGCACAATATACCTTGTTGAGCTGAATCGTCTTTTCACTGGTTGTGTACAGAAGTTTCTTTGTTTTGTACTTTTTATTGATGTGTGTGTGAAGATTGATCTACTGGTTGTGTCATCACAGGGGCAGCATGTGGTGATGGGACATATGCATCCCCATCATATGGTCAGGATACACCTGGCCAGGACATAACTAAAGTCACTTGGTGGAATAACATTTAATTGGGTCTATATAGGGAGCGACAACTTTACTCAAGAAAATTCACAAAAGGGAAATGTTTTTTTTTTAATATGTATTGTCTTAACTGCTAAATTTATTGTTTTTTCACTAACTAAAAAAAGTACATCCTACTCTACAGCTACATTTATTAATAATATTTTTTTTTAAAACAATACATTGCATTTAATTGTATTTATATTTTAAAGTAATCAATCCAAAATACGTCTTTAAACATATTCCGAAAAAAATAATTGTTGTTGTTGTTCTTGTTGTTGTGGTTATTAATTAATATTAATTATTATTGTTATTATTATTTATTATTATATATTACTATTATTATTATTTTAAAATATCAATTTTTATTATCACTATTTTTTTTAAAAATAGGTCTCTATAAATACTTAACCATAGCCAAGGAATTTATCTTTACTCCCAAAAACAGTTGGCACAATGTGTTTCTAACAGTTCTTCTTTAAATTCAATATGGAGTAATCCAGTGTTTGTGTTATTTGTACTCTCTTCTTTGTGTTTGATAAAGGCAACAGTGCCGAAATACTACTCTATTTGTGTTAAAATGTGTGTGTGACTACGTCTACTATAAAAGACAGAAGAAAGGAAGATGTCACCTTTGTGCATTGGATTCTTCCCACATCTTTCCTCTTTCCCTTGGTGGGCTTTCTTCATCAAATTTACTCTTATTATTTTATTTTCCCCTTTTCTTTAGTTTTATCAATTTCCTTTACTATAAAATTATTTAGCCATTGGGCCACCTCATTTTTATACATTATAAATAAGTATTGAAATAAAATTAAATATTGCGGAGGATAGAAGTGCAAGGCCTACACATGTAACAGGATACATCAGTCCCCTTCTTCAGAAGAAGAGAGTAAAACCCTGAAAATTACATAATCATGATGTGTAGTATGTTTTAGTTGTGAACTTTGAGGCCTACAGTTCCCTAGCAGGTGTGTAGGCCTTGGCCTGCTATCCTTTCAATGTTTAATTTAAAATAGCCGTTTGGTGCTATTGTTCCTTTGTAAGTATTGAAATAAAGATATTTCCTGAATCCATGATGTAATTTTGAAACAGCTGATAGTTATTTAGAGTTAGTTTCCCTTAAATCTTTCTATCATGGCTCAGATGTCTGTTTGCTAATCGACATTGTACTTGACCTTGCAAATATACAACCACCTACTGAATGTATCTCTCACTCTCTCTCTCTCTTTTTTATCTTTCTCTCTCACTTTCTCTCACTTTCTCTCGCTTTCTCTCTCTCTGTCACTTGCAGACCTTTCTATTCTCAACACACTTAACAACCCCCCCTTTACCAGCCCTTTATTAATGAAAGAAGTAACCCTTTGAAAGAAAGTGTTTACAGGGTACGCTAGCCCCCAACACCCCTGCTAGCAACAGAAAAGAAGAGGCTGTCTACTAAGAGCTTAACAGTGATGAGTCACCGGTACAGTTCAAAAGATCAGTAAGCCAAATGCCAACTATACAATCAGCATAAGCCCAGCCCTATAGTAAATTTTTAAAAAAATTGTCCTAAAATGATAAAGTAAGCTACTATCAGAACATATAAGTTAATTTTTTTAGATTATGGTAATGTAAACATTAATTTGTGATACAAATAACAGCGAAAAGTTACTAATATTGAACAAAAATGTGTATTTATAACTTTAAATACTTGTAATGGTGAATCTTTATAATTATCAAATCCGGAATTTGAATTTTGAATTGAAGTCAAAGCCCACAAATATTTGAAGAGAAGTCAAAGTTTCAAAGCCTCGCACACCCCTATTAATTTCTGGGATATGCATATTTTTTGGTCTGGTGTTTTCAAGTTTCAAAGTGTAACTACTCCATACTAACTATTTAAGTATATGTTTTTTTGTTGGGTTTTTTTTTTGCACCGTCTCATGCTACTTCTTCGGGTTACACACATATATAAGTATATGTTAACTAATGCATTTAGAGAATGTTATTGTTTTTGTTTAAATAGTGGTTATCATAATGAACAAAAAACCAACTTTTATTCATTTTATGCCAACCCTTTTTGTTAATGAGTCATATACTGCTCAAATCAACTATTTACCAAGTGCCTTAGGAAGCAAATATTACATAAATTATACTTTTGTTTAGCTATTGCATAGCAACTTATTTGCCCTTATTTTAGAAATGTATAACTAGGCACATAATTATTTCCCTTTTAGTCAATTTTGAATGAAAACAAAGTTTTAGTAGCGTTTGAGCTAAATAGAAAAATATTTGTACTTTAAGTACTTCATATTAATTTTCCTGTACCTTCTTCCAAATATATTTGTTAAGTGTGAACTGTGTTCTTCTTTTAATTGTAAAAGCCATATTGTGTTCGTCCCTTTTATATGTTTCTATCCACCTTTCTTGCAACTTCTTTCAAATATAATACAATTACCTCATAAAGCAAAAAAGAAGTTTTCGTAGCAGAGGGATGTTAATTTTCTGCAATAAGTTAATTTCCAATCATAAAACATGAACCCAAACATGTATGTTTAAAAATCAATTTTTTAGTCAAGAAGGTTATGATCACATGAAGACAGATTTGTAATTAAAAACAATATCGCTGTACAAGTATTCCTTTCAAGTGACAAAATGAACTGTTTGTTATGAAATTTTATTTTAAAATTAAATCAAATTAATTAGAATAGAAATTTTAATGAAAACTTGAACGTTTCAAGAACACAACATTTTTTTAGTTTTGGTGGAAAACTTTTGAAATGCATTAAAAATACTCAAATTTTTTAGCATTCGCACACTCTTAACATATCATCCAATGACTAAGAGCCCACCTGCAGTTGTAAAGGAGCCTGCATCCTCATGTCACCTGCGATGGCCTGCAAGAGGTGTGGATGCGTCTGTTGTGATGCCTGATGGAGGTGTGACTGTGTCTGGTGGGGGTAGCCACCCATCATGGTGGCAGAGTTATTTTCGCTATTGAGGCACATGACGGACATCTGGGATTGCTGTGAGTGGACACTAAGGCGCTCTTCCTCGTCAGGCTGCTGTACTTCAGAGATGATCACCTCTGGCTGTGGCTGCTCCTGGGCCTGTATAAACAGGAAAAACTTGTATTTGTAAAATGTGGCTGAATAATGAAATTACTATAGGTGGATCTTTCATATTCCAAAATTAAAAAGAAAATGTTATGGATGTCAAATTGAATTTCTCAATACTTTCAATTGCTAAGCAAGAAATCCCTGAAAAATTCACATATTCAAATGAAATGGCAATATTCAGAATTTGGGTTAGAATCGATTAGCTGTATATGCACTCGATAGACCTTTGTCGTCTAGTGATTATGCCTAAATCTAGAAGATTTTTTTGTTTAATTTTTAAAAATAGGGATTTGCGAGAACCGCTTTATTAATTTGAGACGAGAATATGAAAAAATATCAAGATGAGAAAACTTCAAACCATTTTTAATGCAATTAACAAAATAGTGATAGTTTCAATGTATACCATTTATAATTTAATTTTTTAGTTTAACAGCTTACAATTTCAAACTATGATATTGAAAAACAATATTTATAACAAAAACATTTCTTAATGATTTGGGGGAAAGGTGCTGCCTATTTTAGGGTTTGTACAGTATTATTAGAAATAATAAATTATCTATTTGATTTGTAAATTTCTTAAAGCAAAGCAGTTATTTGTTTTACCTTTTTTTTTTCAAAATTCTAGAAATTTAAAATTAATTTTTATATTTTCGAAACGAGATTGAGATATTTTTTCAAGTGTGATCAAGATATTTTTGAATAAATAAAGTCCATATTTTTAGTGTGAGGTTGAAAGTATGAAAAAGTTTTAATTTGTAAATGTTGAGGAATCATTAAGTGAAAAATAAAAATCTAGGTTAAATTTTATGAATAAGAATTAATATAAAGTAAGAAACTATTTTCTTAGCAGCTTATCACAATTTAATTTTGGAGACAAATATTAATCACAACTTTGGGCAGTTCATTTACAGGGTAATTTCATATTAGTTCATCTAGGCCGTTTAACCCAACATTTTAGATTTTTATAGAATTTAGCAACTGTATCTTTGAATGGTTTTATAATCATAATTACAATTTTAAGACATTCAAGCTATGGAGGCCCAACTATAACTTAAATACATCTAAAAAGTTTACGTGGCAACGGTGTGTAAATTTGACAGTGTGGGATAAAATATTTTATCTCTCTAAAACTGGAAAAGATAGTTAAATTATTATTTTTTAATCTTCTCTTTAAAGATACAGTGGTTTGAATAATATATTGTGCTGTGGATTTGTATAAAATATGATTTTAAAAATATACTTAAAATAAGAATTCACGAAAAATACCCAATAAAAATAGGATTAATATAAATTATTGCTCTCAAAGAAAGCGGAGGTGAAACCCCACCAATTCTATTTTTCACATCATTCTTAGAATATACTCATCTTTAAGTACACAAAACATCTTTTTGTCTTTCTTTTACTTTCTGTGCTAAAAATATAGATATAAAAATAATGAAAATTTAGCTTAAAAGTTGATGTTAGTAAGCTATTTTTTATACAATAGTGTGTTAAAAATTAACTTACCCAATGTTTTAAATACATTGACAAAATTTCTAAAAGATAGTCATTTGGCTTCACAGATATAAATATATTTTTTGGAAAACCGTTAAGTTCTATCTGAACTTGTAGTTAACAGTGCTTATAATACATACAATATGTGACCAAAGGAATCCTGCCTCATCTTCAGACAATGGCCAGTAAAATGAGTTTGCTGGACCAGCACGAGTGAATCAGTTCCAGTGACTATTTCATCCACAAAAATGTCCTTACAGAGAACTTGTGGGGCACAGGGGTAGTAAAGTTCTTCATGAGGCAAGGATTGCATTGCTATACATGGGACTGAGGAGACACCATAAGTCAATTGTTTCCAGTTGATATTCCTGAATATGTTGGTCAGGGAATTCGCGATATAATATTACTTGGTAATGTCGGTCATTTGGCATGACAAGTATTTGTCGATACATCTTGTGTATATCGGTCTTCAGCACAATGGATGAAAGTGAAAATTCATAACAAAATTTTCACAGTTCCCTTTTGCATTTTGGGACCCTTTAATAATGTATCATTTAATGAATGACCTGATGAAGTTGTTGCAGAAGCGCCAATAACCACTCTAAGTTTGGTAGTTGAACTCGATTTCTTGGATACACAATGGTGTGGAATATAATATTTAATGTCCTGGATCAATGGTTTGATGGCTAAATTTCAGATGTGGCTAACAAGGTAGGCAGTGTTCCAGCTGAGCGAGTCTCTTGACTGCTTGTTGACATGATTCTTCCAAATCTGGCTGTGCATCCTTGAAGGGTAGCCGAACAATGTATCCACCCTCAGTGTCACATAATGTCTATCATATATGGTTTCATTAGGGTACATGTGTTTAGTCCACCTCCCAAAAGCGTCGCAAAATATTGTCCAGTGATGGCTTAGTAGCAACAAAGAAATATGAGACAGCCTAACGGGAAAGGAGTTGAGGCTCTACTCAACCAATGATGTTCCAGCCAAATATACTATGCAACCATGAGAGACAATTAGATGAAGTTGAATACCACCCGCCATCAAAGATCTCAAGGTACACCTCTGCACCCAAGAGAATGTCTATAGGACATGGTACATGAAAAAAACCTGGTCAGCAGGTTGAAGATGATACAACCCCTGAACCATATCCATAGAAAGCATGATTGATGGAATTCCAGACGTGATTTTGCTTAGAATGGGGCCGTTGTGATAACTGAGGATCATCAACACCACATAGTTTCACCCTGCATATCACAATCCCTTTGTTGGTTTGCACAGTTGGCTCAGAAATCCCTTTAATTGGATCTTTCAAATGTTGCCGTGGCAGAGATAGACGATGAGCACATTCTTCTGTAATAAATTATTAATGACGCATAATCTATCAACATTATAACCTTCTGATAAGCGCTGTACAGCAGTACCCAACAGGACTGTAGTAAGATGTTTAACAATGAAGTGACCCAATGGCTATAAGTAATTTACACTTATTAGTTTATTTTTCCTTTTTCTTTGACCCAATGGCTATAAGTAATTTACACTTATTAGTTTATATTTCCTTTTTCTTTATCTTTATCAATTTCCATTACTATAAAAGAACTAGTTGTACGAGAGTTGATGTGCTCACCTCTTGTAGCATTGCCTTCAGAACTTGGTGAAGGATCCTGATGGGCAGCATCACCCTGCACAGGCCTAATATTGCCTCTGTGAGGTTATTCACGCGAGTGCTGGTAACACGTTGGTTTGAGCTAGATCAGTGGTTCCCAACCTGGGGGCGATCGCCCCCAAGTGGGCGATTTGGGTTATCAGGGGGGCAATAAATAAGTGGGGGGCGATTTGGGGGCGATGAGTATTCAAAGGGGGAAAAATTAAAATAGTACTGTACAGTAGAAGTTACTGTCAACTTAATTTTTTCCAGATTCCAATTTTAAAATGAAAACATGTACTCCTGTTTTTTAAATGTACGTCAATGATCTTAGTTAATTATTTCAATTCTTTGTTCTTGTAAAAAATGTACATTTTAATTTTTTTCTATTTTATTTAAGAGTGACCGGATAAAACTGTTTTGGTTGTTTTTATAAACGGTAGTAAAGTTGTTTAAAATAATAAAACTGCTTTATTATTTACACTTTACTTTAAATTAAAATTAGGCATACAATAAAAATGAAAAGGGGGCGATAGGTGTTTGTCAACCTACAGAAAGGGGAGATGGGCCACAAAAGGTTGGGAACCACTGAGCTAGATGATCCTTGACTGTGTGTTAGTAGCGCCTTGACTACTTGGGCCTATATGTAGCAATGTATGGTGAATTTGATTGCAGTGTGGACATTTCAACCTTGAGGCATTTGCTAAACCTTGATTTGCAGTTTAGAGTGGCTAACATTGATTTTCCAGAAATTCCAACAGTTGATCAAAACTGATTTGACTGGTTAGACTCAGGAACTGCATAATCTTCTCCAAATGTGTGGTAGTTAGGGACCTTACATCTTGGTAACGTTCAGTGAGAGTCGCCCAGGCTAGCAGGTAGCTCTTATCTGACACCAGTAACAATTATGCTAAACTTGAGGGCTCACCAGATAATGTCGTCAAAAGATATTAGAACCTTTCCACTGGTGTTAAGGTTTTCTTGGTGTAAATGAACAAGATGTACAAGTCATAAAACGTAGTCCAGTCAGTGTTTATACCACTAAATGTAGGCAATTGAAATTTAGGAAATTTTGCTGACAATGCCTTTGCTGGATGTTCAATATCGGCTCCTGAGGCGGATGAAGGTTTAATAACTCGTGCATAAATCACCTTAATCTAAAAGATCATGTCAAAATCCTTAATCTGCTTGTCATGTGATTCAACATCGAAGTCCCTTTTAAACTAGATTGCTGCAACTCTTTAACCAATGAGATATTCTTCAAAATTATTTTTTAATTGCTCTAAGTCTGAGCAATGTGACAAGTTTTAGTTTGGTAATGTCATTATGAACTTTTCTGACAGCTGGCAAAGTCTATTAACTCAGTAAGTTATCAACTTAAACCTAGCTTTGAGCTGTGCTTAAGACATGATATATATTCTGAAAATTGAAAAATGACACCTGGACATGGGAGTCGAACCCAGTCCGTCCAGGTGTCATTTTTCAATTTTCAGAATATGATATCTAGATGGAGTAATCCTCAATAAAAGCATAAATAATAGCTTTGGCTATTTGATTCCATGGTGCTATATATATTAAATTAACAAATGGAAACAAACAATAAAAACTAGGAATTTACCCTCAAATTCTTCGAATCCTTAAGGATATTCAAGAATTTGAGAAAATTTCATAAATAAACTCAATTACTTAATATTTTCTTTTTAAATTTGAAATTTGTTTAGAGCTATAATACTGCTTATTGGTGGTTTAGAACCAATTATAAATATAGGGTGAACTTAACAACCAGACCCCATACCAGTAATTTAACACTTAACTGATTGTATGAATGTTATAACAAATAGATTACAAGAAAGAATGTTAACATTTAGTAACTATTTGTATTTTCTAATCTATTATATTTATAGTTCCGTGCATGTTCATAATTTCTTCTAAATTCTAAGGTAAAGAGGAGATTCGAAATTGAGATTTGGATTCAACCCAAATCTAATCAAAACAAAACCATCTATTACATAAAGCTCTAAAACGATATATCAAACTGATGACATCATTAATCCAACTGACCGAGCATGGCCAATATACGACGTGAAAGAATAAGACAAAGAAAAATAACCAACCAAACAAAATGTTTCTCTTTCCATCCAAACATAAATTTACATCAAGAAACACTGAAACATATATTCTTGGCCCAGATGGACCAAAGCAGTTAGGGTGAACGTCAAGCTCATGTAAAAACTAAACTCCCTAGGAGTCTAGAGGACTAGTATTAACACGGAAACACAACGGACTGTAGGAAATAGGAATGGGCAGAGGAAGAGGAGACTCACTTTCACTTAATCACCCCAATGGTGTAGGTCTTGTCTTGCTCAGTCAATACAGTTAAGAAGCATGTGGAAGCCCAGGGATGCTTCCATACTTAAGTTCACAAAACTTGATCTCACACAAACATTATTACCGACTAACTAAGATGGCAGTGCCACAAACCCGCACCAGCGACACTTGGCGGGAACTCTAAGCCTGCCAAATTATGATTACATAATACAGTAAGCCTACAAAGTCCCATGTAGGTTTTTGTTGCCTCCAAGGTCAAAGTATGGTGAAGGAAAGGTATGGAATGACAGGAAACAGCCTAGCCTCATCAACATAGGAAACAAACTACATTAAAAGTAGCCTTAAAGGAATAGTTAAAAATATACTAACTTTAGCTGCAAGTTAGCACTATATAATTAAGTTAATTTGTAATCCGACACCTTAGCTCAGTCGGCAGTGTCTGCCTACTGAGCTAAGGCTCCCGGCATGGCCAAAAATTTATCATTCATGAAAATATGGGTTTACCTTTTCACATTGATAAAATGACGATCGAGGACTGGATTTTGTGCCTGCCCTAGTCTATAAGATGGATTATATGGCATCTGAAGCTACGACAGGCCTAGCCAGCCAGTAGGGGAAAAATATATGACTTGAATAAAAAACTGACCCAGTCCAAAGACTCAACAGTAGAAGATGTAAAAATAAAAGTGAGCTAATTTGTAATCATTTTTATCCCCATAACCTTCCTCTATCACCCCAAGCCCATACCCCATTATCATATAAAAATCTACCAATATAAAACTTTTTTTTTAACAAAAATCAAATCATTTTATTTACCGCAAATCAGGCTCTAACATTTTATTTACTAAATTTTTACTCTGAAATGCAACTTTTTACTTTAGTAAATACATTTGTTTTATTCACCACAAATCAGGGTCGCTAGTCATCATGCTAGACACAATTGGCAAAGTTAGGAATACAAAATACCTCCATAACTAAAGTTGGCAATCCAGTAGCTAACTTCCTGTTAAGTTACCACATCTAGAGGAAAACAACCAATAAGGCATCGAAATATTGAAGTGTTTGTAAATATGGGTTTGTGTTTTTACTTTTATTTCTGCTTATTATTTCTACAATTCTATCAAAATTACTAAATATTTTGTTAGTGCACCCCTTTTCTATAGCAACTTAAGAATTAATGTGTGAATAATCAAAAGTGTATGAGTAAAAAACAATATTGATTTGGGAAAGTTAATCTCAATGTTTACATTACTTTTTAAGCTTTATATATATAAGTATATCCGAACCAATTCTAAATTTGGTATTCACATTTCAAACTGTTGCGTTCTACCTATCTTTTAAAATATTTTACTAGCCAATTTCTTTAACAGATGTCATTAACGGCTTTATTTATGGAAGAAGACAAGTCGGAGTAAATGCTCCAAAAGTTACTCAAACCTTTTCAATGCAGCCTATCAAGAGGAAATAGCCCCTAGGTTTGCATTGGGCATATTTAACAGCAAGCTCAACCTTGGAGGGAGAAAATCAAGTACCTGGTGGTTCTGTTGGTATTCCTGCTGCACCGGCAAGACACCGCTGGCCTGGGCCAATCTGAGCGTACGTGGGTCAGTCTTATGCCGCCGCCGTGTGTGCTTCAGCCAGTTTGGATAGTTGGTGAACGTCCGCTCACAAAACTTGCACACATAAGGCCGCTCCCCTGTGTGAATGTTGTAGTGTTGCTGTAATCAATCATCCACCAGGGTTGCCATCACTTAACACATATATTAAGCCAACTTATATTATTTGTCCAACTGGTCAGTTTAGATATAAGCTAAACATTGTGTGTGCTTTACTTAAACAGTCGGTAAAGAGATTAAGTCCCATTAATCACAAGTTGTGAAT
Source organism: Timema bartmani (assembly GCA_902151455.1). Taxonomy (NCBI): domain Eukaryota; kingdom Metazoa; phylum Arthropoda; class Insecta; order Phasmatodea; family Timematidae; genus Timema; species Timema bartmani. The sequence continues at coordinate 21,412 of CABFWB010002053.1, read as the reverse complement.
GTGTGGAGTGCCAGGCCTCCACCGTGGATCCGATCCCACGTTATACTGTAGGTCCTCCATTTCATCTCGCAATCACCCTACCATTACACATTAGTGTAAGTGTGTACAACCCGAACGGGTAGTAAAAGCTAGTAATAATGATTAAGTCCCATCTGTTTAAACATTTAAAATGACTGTATGCCACTCTTTAGTGACTTGAAGAGAGACTAAATGAGGGATTGGGAGTTCACTACAGTCCCAGCCGCTAACAAACCCATTTGTTCTAAGAGATGATGAAAAAATAACACTTAGACAAGGTAAGTGAATCCAATCGACCTTTGGTTCAACACATCCAGGATTAAAAACCCACTGATTATTTAAAGGATAAGTCTGCAATAAAGCAGTAAGATTTTGAACTCCTCGATATTATCATAAACAAAGCCACAATGACTCTTCTTTTATGTTGACAATATAAACAAATAATGACTTAGAAATGTATGGAAACGATATGGAAAACACTGTGAGTTAATAAAATGTATGGGAAATGTAAAGGGAAGGAAGTCAACCTGAAAGGATGGTCAGGTTTGGCCTTGAAAGAAAACAAATTAACTTCGTTCTTCATTTTTTTCGTACTCTTTTCACACTTTTATCTTTTATAAAATGAAGAGAGAAGTTTATTCTACTTTTATTTTCATTTTATAAAAGATATAAGTGTGAAGAGAGTATGAAAAAATGAACGAATTTTATTTGTTTTTTTATCAAGGCCCAACCTAACTATTCTTTTAGTTTGGGTTTCTTCTCTAGTACTTACATTACATTAATTCACAACAGTTCCAGCGTTTTCAAAACCAGTAAAAAGAAATTTTTATTTGGTTCATATTCAGGGGCATCCATAAACAAAAATAAAGCATATGTTGAAAAATCATGGCTAGTTTAATAGAAAATCCTTTGGAGAAAGGTCTCAGGTTCAATTTTCATATATAGTTGTAATTTTTTAAACATATATTTGAATAGTGTTTGGGAATGGCACTGAATCCAAAACTCTAATTAATAACATTAAATTTAAGTACACTTGTACAATATGGAGTCTATGAATGAATGGAGTCTATGAATGAAGCCTCTCACTCAGTTGACCCTGTCAGTGTGGAAAGTCAAAAATCAAACCTTTAACTTGGTGGTGCTGAGGAAGCCCTTACTACAGTAGGTGCACACGTGGGGTCTAGCCTCTGCATGAACCATTGCGTGGACCTTAAGGCAGCGCTCAGTCTTGTACATTTTGTTGCACGTCTTACACTCGAAAGGACGCTTCTCACTATGAAAACTGTAGTGACGGTTCAGGTGAGACTTCTCCGCAAAGCTAACAACAATTATTTTACAATATTTCTGAAGATGCAGTGGTGGTTTAGTAGACATGGGAAATGGAGAAAAGCAAAATTCAAAGTGACAAGACCAGGGTAGCTGATAAACAAAAAGGCAAACCCAAAAATCCAAAACAAATCAATGTTCAGTTTTTAAAAGTTCAACATATGTTTATTATAGAACCTTAAGAAAATCTTTTTACACTTTTGAGATTTAATTGAAGAAGATATTGTAAAGAATGAACATAGAAAAGAAGAACAGGAACCAGTGGATGCATACATAAATTAGTAATAGCTCCAATAGAGCAGGGGTATGCAAAGCTTCAAAACTTTGACTTGGCTTTGGGGAAAAAAAACTGGCTTTGCCCATAAAAATAGTGATAACCAAAATACTAATTTTATTACAAATATACATTACATATTTTTATATATATATATATATATATATATGAATTTCACATTTTACTACAATGTGTTAAACTAGAGAGCCAGTAAGGTCCATTACACCTAAATAACATTTAAGAGGTTTCAAACCTATAGGACACTAAAGAAGTGTAAAATATATATATTTTTTTATTTATTGCACTCTGCCAATAGTTAAATATAAAACACGAGTTTCAAAAGAAATTAAATAATAAAAATAATTTTCATCAAAAATGTAAATTAACTCAATTCGATTTGTATTATTTTGATATCTGTTTAGTTAAAGTTTGAAAGGAGGATAGAAGGGGCAAGGTCTATATACACTTACCAGAAAATTGTAGGCCTCAAAGTTCACATATAAAACACATTATTATGGGTAATTTTCGAGGTACATCAGTCCCCTTCTTCAGCAGAAGAGAGTAAAACACAGACTGTACTATGGCAGCATAGCTAGAGGTAGGTCATGGTCACTATCTTTGGGCTTCAAACTTCTCAAATGAAACCTTTCTCAAGGTCATTGCTCAGATTTGATCAGTGACAGCAGAACTAGTTTTGTTGGTGCTAATAGAGAGTTTCTACTCTTCAAGGGTTTATAACAACAATGGGATTTTTATTAAAAGGCTCAATGACCAAAACATCACTAGGCACTTTAATCCCCTGGAAACTCTTCATTTGTAGGACTTCGAGAAGAAAAGATAGGGTCAGTCAAGTACTTGCTTACGAAAACTATTTTCTCCCAGATCCTAGCCTATGAAGAATTCTACACTGTCTTTATACAAATAGAAGTTAATTTAAACTTGTCTTGTACATTACCAGCTGTTACCAGCAACTTGTCATCACTAACACAAAATCATTTCTTAACCTTTGGATCACCAGAGATACTACCAATCTGAGTCCAATGCCACCATCACATTGATCAATCCTCTGACCAGATGGAAACAGCTTAAGCCAATTCACCAATCCTTCTGAAAGCAATGGCACTAATACTGTCTCCAACTCCAGCCTAAGTCAAAGTGGAACCATCCACAAGCAAACCTTCAGGAAGGTGTCCTAGTCCTCATCAAATAATCAAACATTTCTCCGCTACATCGGTGACAAGGCCATATGGCAAAAACCTACACTGGTCCTGACAGTATAGTCAGCATGGTTCAAGTTCGTATTGCATAAAATGTCCTTAAAATACCTGTATTGAAATTGTCCCCCCTCTCCACAAACTGGTTTTGAAATATGATTACTTCAAGGTGGATCTTTGAAGCTAGTAACATATATGATTTTTATGTATGTGTGTGTGTTTCTTAAATTATCAACATACAAATTCGTGCAAGTATGTAGCCTTGTGACACCCACATCCAAACTCAAATAGAGTCCACTTTAATACCAAACAAAGATATTTAAATACTGACCATTTGCCACACTTTTCACAAGCATAAGGACGCTCGCCCGTGTGGTGCTTGACATGCTGCTGCATGTTCACCTTCTGAGTGAACGTTTTTCCGCATACATCACACATGAAACGACGACCTAGCTTGTGGACGTTCTGGTGCGCTGTCAGCCCGCCACGTGTGTGTAGTCTACAAATAAAGCGACATCACACAATTCATCAAGTTATGTTGCTGATATCATCATAATATTAAAGTGGCAGCACTTCAACTTCAACCTTTAATGCCTAATTCTCGTGTCTCTAAAATAGTTAACCTGTTTCTACTAAGGCTTAACTCTTATATTTTTCAAGTTTGCTTCCTTCAGAAGAGGTTTTGGAAATGGAACAGCATATGGTTAGAGTGCCAGGTAATTAGGTGATATAATTGTGAAAGTATAAAAAGAGAGTAGGTTTTGAGAAAGTGTTAAGTAATTATAAATGGGGGGAGAGGAGTGAGGAAGGTAGAAGGTTACTAGAATTATGTGCACGGAATGGAATGAAGGGGGAAATATCGGGTACAGAAAGAAAAGAGAAGGTAATAAAATTACTAGGTACAATTGGGAATGGGAGCAAAAGTCAGTAAAAGATTATTTCCTCCTAGACAAGGAAATTAAATGGCAGACCATAAACATTAAGGTAATGCCAAGTATGTCTTTGGATAGTGACCATAAAAGGATAAAGGTGTGGATGTTTAAAAATGAAGAGGAAGGATAACTTTACTTAAGAAAGTCAAAAAGCTTAATGCCCAACCAATAAATAGATTCGCTATTTCACACTGAAAGCTGTTTTTCACCTTTTCTACCATTTTAACAAATCTTTGTTCATTTATAATCAGTTTTGTTAGTTTTACGATCAAAATAATCATTATAAAAGGCAGTGGAAGTAGAGAACTTTATTTACCACTGAGGTGTGGTATGTCTGTGTAATATTCTATCAAGTTACTGCTAGCCCGACGTTCTAGCAAGGAATGTGATAGACTTGACTTGAACTTTTCTTTGGCTTAACTTGTGCTTGACTGGTGGTATGGCTGTGTTTAGCATTATTCTTGCACACTGCCCCTAGTCTATATTAAAGTCTGAATTGGTACAAAACTAAACAGTTTTTATTTAGTTTTAGATCATTATCAAACATATTTGTAACGTATTTTTTCTTGTAAAAGAAAATGTCCCACCTAATGTCCTCGCTTGTGTACAACCCTAATTCGCAGACCTCTATATTAAAGTACAGCAACTTACACTTTGCCACACTCAGAACATGGATACTCCAACTTCTCATCGGTCTTATGCTTCTTGAGATGGATGTTGAGTCCTGGTCGGGTTACAAAACCCTTTCCACATTCCTCGCAGATATAGGGCTTCACCATGGTGTGTTTAGCCAGAATGTGCACATGAAGCATGGAACGCAGGCTGAAACCCTTTTGGCAGTATTCACATCTGTGGGCACATGAGGTCAAATAATTGTTTTAAGCATTACAGAATTCTTGTTCTGACAGTCGCAAATAACATGCAATGATAGAGGTCTAGATTAAAGGTTGCATTCGCTTCAAGATTATTTTTCAACAATCTAATTTTTTACCTTATGATGAAATGGTAAAAACAACTTGTATAATTTATTTGCTGTGTGTCTAGAGTATATCCAAAGCTTTTTTTTTATGTTTAATGATAGATAATTACTTTATAGCTCTGGTTGGATCCTAATTTAGCCTTATCATTATGTGGAAGTACGCAAGGTACAAGTGATTAATAATTTACTAGAAGTATAGTCTCAGGTGTTTATAGCCTCGCTTGTGTTAAAGTACATATGTTAATAATAGATAGTTGTATGATTTATTTAACAGGTCTATATTAACACAGCTGGGTTATTAGTGAATGATATTTTTTGGTTATAGTTGAAATTTAAACACTGATTTCATGCACTCAAAATTTATCTCAAAAGTAATTTCCTGAAGATCTCGGCCATGATAGACACCACTCTGGGACAATCATTTCGTAAGAATAAGTCTATATGGAAATGTAACATCATTAGGAGACAAACCTATACCGTCCCTCCGTGACGTGACGATAGCAATGCGACCGGAACGTGGAATACTTCTCCATGGTCTTGTTGCAGTAGGAGCAGGTGTATGTGGGTCGGGCATTGTATGAAGATCGATAGTGATTGTCAAATTGGGACTTGAAGGGGAAAACTGCTTCGCAGCGGTCGCACTTGATGCCCCAATGAGTTTTCCACTCTTCCTGAGCCTTCTTGTCAATCTCATCCATCTCTTCGTCCTCTTCTTCATATTCTTCTTCATCTTCCTCTTCATCCTCCCCTAGACCTGCTGTAAATGATGCCACAATATTAGCTATAACAATCCTCCCAAAAAACCTCTTGATGAACTATTATGTTTTACTCGGATATAAAAGTGGAGACATGATCTATTAGAACATTAGTACAATGTTGGTATATAATGACATAAGAGATATTAAAAAATTTAAACTTAAGTTAGATTTATCAAAAAATAATAATGGGTTGTGTATATTCAATCGTGTAGACCTATCCATTTTTCAAACACAATTTATTTTAAAATAAAACAATATATTTTCTATTAGATATGTGGAAAAAAAAAAGAGTAAAATCACACTTAGTAATACAAAGTAATGTCTCACCATCTTTAAAATGGTTTAAGGTCAACATATCTTCATCCTCTTTCCACTTCATCATGTCTTGGTGATCCCCTTCCTCAAACTCCCTTCCCTCTTCTTCCTCGCTGTCATGCTCCAGGAGCGAAGGAGGGGGGGCTCTGCGCGGCCTACCCCTTCGTCTAGTCACCAAAGTGGATTGGGCACGGCTACTCCCTCTAGGCTTCTTCTTTGGTTGGAGCATCTTACGCCGCCGGTCTTGGTGGTACCTTGCCCCCTTCTTAGGGAGTGGTGATGAGGCGGGGCTCAACACAACCTCTAAAATTTTGTTCGCAATAAATATTTTGACTTCTTAAAGCAGGAGCTGGCAAAATCTCAATCAACTGTATTTTAACTCACCAGTGGACACATCTTAGACTAAATGGCAGTCTCATCTAGTCTCGTTTGGTTTGCCAGTGACAGTGGAGTTTGAATCTCAGCAGTGTGTATCAAGGCATTTTTTTCTTATAGGGTTTTCCACTCTCCCTTCACCCAAATGCTGGTACAATTCTCCTAACCTATTCTATTAATGTAAATATGAAGAGCACTTGAATATGGGGTAAGACTTAAGATGTATTTTAAACAAGAGGGTTAAACAATTGGTTGATATGTTTGGGAAAAAACAAAAATCTGTAAATTAACCCCAGTTCACCTGACCTCAGAATTTGTTTAGAGGATGTCATTCAAGATTTCAGATTCTCTTTCCTAAGCTGGCACCATCCAATAAAGATAAAATAATAGAGCATTTAGTCACAAGCATACAAGATAAACAAACCTGAGGTGCTCTGTTCCTCACTAGTGCTGTCAGCGCTAACTGTGTCAATGTGGTTGTCCAAGTCTGAATCCAGAGTCACATCCAACGGTAAATCCATAATTTCATCTTTCACATCAAAATCTCCATGGTCATGTTTAAAATGTAATTTATCTGGATCTTTTTCCAGCTCATTCTGAAAGCATTTCAATATTGATGGGTAAAAAGAATAATACAAATTAACAGTTTAGTAATATATTAACATATTTTCCATGCAGATCAAATGAACTCTGTAATTTAGAGGAGGTCAACTAAAACTATTATTTCTATTTCTGCTTAGTATATACTGTAGATTAACTTATTAACAGATACTAAAGGTTGAGTTAAAAGAGAAATACAAACATCTTTCTTCATTGTTATCCTATGTTTCGTAGCTTCTATAAGTCTCAATATAACTCAATATTATCATAAACATTTTGCTGTAGACTTTTGGATCCTAAGAAGACAACATTTTGAAACACTCTTGGTGAGTATCTAAAGCATGTCTCAATCTTATTGCCTGATTATTTGGTAAAGCATGCTCATCTCTTTTTTAAATGCTCACCAAAGTCCCTTGTGGTTCATTTAACTCTTTCATTTGTATGAGTAAGTCAAGTGTGTGTTGGACCTTATTGGCCTTCTCGGCAAACTTGTGGCAGTCTTCCAGCTGACCGTGGCATAGCTCGCAAATTTTCTTAGGCAATATGTCATCTTTGGAAACCTATAGGGGAGATTTCTTTGTTAGATTCGGGAACATTAATTGGGAACATGTCACCTTTGGCACATCACAACATATCATTTCTTTGATAATTTTAATATGTATAATCAATCATCAAATGGTATGAAGCAATCAGGATACCAATTTATTTATAGTAAATTGGAATTTGGGTGGAAGATTATTTCCTACTTACTTTTTGAGCATCACCATTAAGACAGAGGCCCTTATATTTAACATGTGTGTACAGTTATCAATCCCAATCACTAAAGTACAGAAAGATTGGTATGCTACAGCCAATTATTAGTACTTACTTTTAAAAAAATTCTGAAATATGATATAATGTATGATCAAGCTATTAAAATGCATGTTGATGATGTAACATGTTAAAGTTTTATAGGGTTTGTACAACAGCAATGCTCCTAAACTTTGGGTGGACAAGCTTTTTGTATGATTTTTCTTGGTGTATATATTGTGTATGTGTATTTTAAATAGCATATATAAAATGTGTGTTTATATGTACCAGTAGTATATTTTGATATTATCGATTTATTTTTACCAGATATGTTTACAAATACTAATAAAAATTGTTAATTTGAATTTAGGATATTTAAAATTTTTTTAGACATCCCTTACACTTCAAATTAAAAAAGTTCTATTGTATAATTATATGTGCAATAAGTAGGTATGTTTTAAGCATATGCCCAATTTTAATAATAATTTCCTGACACTTTTGGTAGAGTTGGAGGGTGATATAAAGTTAAGTGTGGCTATTTGAGGAAATTATTAAAAATAATTTGAAACTTTTTGTCTAACCAAAAGTAAACATGCATAAAAATAAAGTATTAGAATCAGAAATTACAGAAAAAAAAGTGTATGGAAATTCCCTAAAAAATTACAACTTTGCCAATAGGGTACTTGTGTATTTTTGGACATTGTATGTACAGTAAAACCTTGGATTGTGAGTAGCTTGGTTTGCGAGTGTTTTGTAAGACGAGCAAAAATTTTCAATAAATTTTAACTTTATAAACGAGCGATATCTTGCAATACGAGTAGTACTATGGTTACGCTTTGTCTTCCGAGCAGTGTCATTGGATAGGTTCTTTGTTAAAGTCACACAAAAAGAAAAATATTCCAGTGATCCAACAGATAGCAGTGATTCCGTTAGTGACAGTGAAAGTCGCTCTAAACAATAACACACCTCCTCCTCTCATCTATCTCGTCCACCTCACACCAGCCACCATTAAATTTAATTAATAAATTTGATTACAGTACAGTTACATTTAAATAACGAAAATAAAAAAGGTATTAATCATTTTTAGATTAAATATTTTTGGGTTGTGGGACGAATCATCTGAGTTTCCATTATTTCCTATGGGGGAAATTCACTTTGATATACGAGTGCTTTGTATTACGAACACGTTTACGAAACGAATTATGCTCGCAATCCAAGGTTTTACTGTATTTAGTTTGAACTCTCTTCCCTTTGTAAACACTCAGACTATATTAAAATGTATAACAGAACTCAAAAATTTTAAGTGTATTATTTACAGTACATATTCACTCATAAACATTATGTATACTTCTTTGCACAATTTGAAAAATGTGTAATTGTCAAGTCTGATCTAGGCAAGCGTTTCACAACCTTTTATATGGCCACAAGTGTACCCTCAGAATCACACAACAATCTGTTTCCAACAAGTTGGTTAGTCTTTCACAAATTTTAAAATTTATGGCCTCCTTTTCTCTTTAATATACAAAACCTGTTAACTGTAGTAGGCCTACCTATTTTTTTTTTCGAAAAATTTGTAATAGAAAAGGGAAAAAAGTTTAAATGATTCTTTGAAAATAGTTAAAATTTTAAGAGTATCTCAGTATAGATAATATTTAGAAATGCATCCTATGTTTATTTAAAGTTAGTAAATTTTGTGTGGTGTGTAAGCCTACAATTTTGAGCATATTATTTAGCAATTTTTAAAAATGACTGAGATTTCTTTAAATACAATGTTAACATCAATTACTTTTCCTGAGGATTATTTGTCTTCTAATAATTATTTTTGTTAAGATGTATTTTTGTCCTTTAAGAATGTTCATTTCAGTGCAATTTATAATAGATTATATTTTTGTAAAACACCCTAAACCACCCCTTAATATAGAAAAATAATTATCCCTGAAATTATAGGTTTAGCCTATTACATTCATCCGTTCTACCCCCAAAAAATGTCAATATACTTTAAAGATAGTTTTGGTGGTGTTATTTCTAAATAATCACAATAGATTAGTTATATTTGCTACAGTAGTGTTTGCTTAATCTTTGGGAGTCAATGGCTGTATCCAAATTCTTCAACTTTTGTATCACAGCCTTGGAATGTGCCCTTGCTAGTTAAATTGGCAAAGACATGGAGAGGGCCTGTTTGAAATGTTACCAGATTTGCCAATGCAACTCTCATGGGCCCTTGGGTCAAAGGACAGAATCGATACATCAGCAACACGTCCATGGAGTGGTGTTTGACTGGCAACTGATTTATTATACTCGCTTTATGTCAAATAGAGCTCTGAGATTTATGTTATCTACCCACAATTTTAAATTACTATTATTTTATTAGGTGCTCTGTCTTATGACGGGTACATTCCTTTTGTCAGTGAAATTAGACCAACGTCTTTTGCCTGCTAATTCAGTTCCCAAAATGTTCTTCTTTCTTTCATCTGATATTTGAATCATTCTTCCTAAGCTATGATGTTGTACAGAAGATAGTCCCTCCTAATCATGTGTCCGATCCTGTTTGCTTTGTACAGAAGAATCACATCCAAAATGGTTCTCTTCTCACCCACTCTTCTTAGGACTTCATTTGTCACCCTAGCTGTCCACCTGATCTTCTCAAGTCTTCTCTAGCACCACATTTCAAAGCTCTCCAAGTATTTCTTTTCTATCTTCCTAAGAGTTTAAGTTTCTGCTCTACACAGCGCGATGCTCCCAATCTGGCATTTCATCAGTTTCTTCCTCAGTTCCAAACTCAACTTGCTGATCAGCAGTAACCTCTTCTTGTTGAAAGCTTCCTTGGCTATGGCGATCCTCAACCTAATTTCCTTGGTGCATCCTTCTTCAGCAGACTTCACAGGTACTTGAACTGCTCTGTTTTATTGGTTTGCAATTCATATTTTCAGCGGCTTTTCATTTTTTTAAACCATTATCACTTTAGACTTCTCAATGTTTATCTCCATATCATATCTACTTCTTATCTCCACCTGTCAGTCCATCATTTCCTGCAACACTTCTTTATTTTTGGTCAGCAATGCTAGATCATCCCCATATTTTATTGGATCAATGACTCGTCCTTCTATCTTGAAATTGCCACATACTTCTAGGGTTTCCCTGGCCAGCCACTCTTCATACAATTTGAACAGGCTGGGTGACAAACAGCATATCTGTCTCACTCCTCTTCATCTGTTAGGGTCTCCATCATTCAGCCTCACTTTCACTCACTATCCCAGGTACAGGTTTGCAATAATCCTTCTGTCTCTCCAGTTGATGTCAATCTACTTGAGTATTTCCATCAGTTTCTTTCATTTCACTCTATTGAACACCTTTTGCCGGCCGATGAAACCAATTTAGACTTCTTCCTTGACTTCCATTTAGTTATACGGGTTGCTAAAGCAAACTCGTTTTATAATATTAAGAAGTTGATTATTTTAAAAAGTTGATTAATCAATCTACTTCTTATGTTCCTAGTTCCTAATATTGAAAGCATTTTTCTCGTGTATAAGATTTATTCACCCCAAAAGTAATAAATGATTTTTCAACACGCTTTAATTTTTGAAAGGCAATGGGAAAATAGTTTACACATTCAAAAATGGGTCCACAATGGTGATATAGATTAGTAAGGGCAGCGTGGAAGGAGAATAAAGTGCCAGAGGATTGGACAAAAGGTATTATATTACCAATAATCAAGAAAGGGATAAGAAGATGTGTGAAAATTATAGAGGCATAACAGTGATGTGCCAATGCATAAAAAAGTATGAAAAGATTCTGAAAAGGAGGATGAGGAAAAGCATAAAGGAAAGATGGAGAGCAGAGCAACATGGGTTCTGAGAGAAGAGGTCAATAATAGATTTAATATTCAGAATTAGACAGCTGATGGAAAGGGGATTTAAGTTTGGAAAGGATCTGGTAATGGCATTCAAGGATGTGTAGAAAAAGCATATAATAGTGTGGGAAAGTCTGGAAAGAAATGGAGGAGGCTAGAGTAAAAAGAGAATTGGCTAGGAAAGTAAGGAATATGTATGATAATAATGTGAGTTGTGTAAATACAAAGAGAGGGTGGACGGAGTGGTTCCAATTAAAATAATAGAATCAAGTTTGAGAGTGCCCTGGCACTATTATTATTTGTGTTGGTGATGGAAATGATCAATGTATCAAGGAAACTGGGTGAGGAGAAAATGAAAGCAGTGATGTCTGCCAATTATTTAATGGTCAATCGGTGATAAGGAAGAGGAAGTACAACAACAGCCGCAGGAATGTAATGAGGAAGTGAAAGAGTGTGGAATGAGATTTAGTATGGCGAAAAGTGAAGTGATGGTAAAAACAAGGCAGAGAACAAGGCCAAGAAAGTTGATAGAACTGGATGGAGTAGATTTAAACGAAGCAAATAGCGAAAAGTATCTTGGTAGTGTGATTGGGGCAAAAGGGGGCAGCAGATAAGATAGAGTGAGATGAGGGCAGCAGGGAGAGGTTTGCTATAGGTGTGTAAGAGACCTACTATGGAAAAGACAAGTGCTCTCCTAAAGTGTAAGGAAGTGTTGTACATAGCATACTTCATACCTATAGTTATGTATGTAGTGGAAACTTGGACTTTGAATGTAAGAGAAACAAAGAAAGTGGAGGCCATAGGAATGAGATTTTTGAGGAGCATGCTATCTGTTACCAGAAGAGATAAGATTAGGAATGATGATGAATGGTCAATAGTTGGGGTAGAGGAGGTAGGTCTACATGAGATAATTGAGGAAGCAAGGATTAGATGGTATGGATACGTGGTGAGGATGGAAGGGAAGAGGATTCCAAGAAGATTAATGGATATGAAGTATGTATGGAAGAGATTGCAAGGGAAGCCAAGGATGAGATGGGAGGAACATAGCAGAAAGTGTGCAAGTGAGAGGAGGAAGACGGAAGAGTGTGTGGGAGGAAGAATGGTGCAAGGACAGAGGGAGATGAAGGCATTTTACTAAACAGACCTGGCCACAGGCTGGAAACAATTCATGATGATGATGATGATGATGATGATGATGATTCAAAATAATGTCACAACATGGCACCTATAGTATGTTAACATGTAAGTTAACATTTAAGTTAACATTTTAATTGAATTATAAGCCATCCCAAACAAACAAAACCTAGCCTTTCAAGCATAAACAACATATTTTTCACCAAATTCTGGGATTCTTAAATATTATGTTGCACTCACAAACACGCCCACAGATCACATTCATGATATTTTTATCCACGGTCCTATAGATTCCTATTCTATTAGGTGATCTTTCTACTTCAATTCCTTATCATCAACATTTTTATTTATTCACACATGAAAGGTTGTGTTAAGCTTGATTGGGATAGTTTTGGATAAACATTATACATAACTTAGTATATATCAACAACAAAAAATCACATGACAATATATCTCCAATGCAGTTTAGATAGCTTTTCCAGGTTTTTTTAAATCGAAATGTGTGACAATCTACTTCAGGTAATTTCATTAGAATATGTTTAAGTGTTTTTACTTTGTAATTAAAATAATAAAATAACTATCCTCTTATAAGAATTAAGCTTGCTACATAAAAAATAAAATTGTTGGATTTGTAAACGTTAAACTCTCACAAATTGCTTTATTTAGCCCTCTTATAAAACTTAATCAAAATACCTAGAAAAAAAATTATTGATATTACAGAATTGCCAACTTAAGAAACCCAAATCTCCTATTATATTTAATCATAATAATTAGATAAAATATTTTAATTTTTTAGTAAACAAAAAAATAAACCTTACTTCGGTGGCTGCATGGTCTAAGATGCTACTTTCTCAAAAGACTAGATTGCCAAAGATGGGGAGATCAGGGTTCATTCTCACTCGAGTTATTGAAGGTGGTTTTCCTTGAATGTTTTTCCACTCTCCCTCCACACAAATTTGGGTACACTTCCTCTTAATTAAACCTTCCTTATCCCAAACACAGTAATCATGTAATTAGTACATAAGTGTATAACCAGAAAGGGTAGTAAGATTCAGTGCTTAAAAAAATTCACAAGCTTAAACTAAACTTCATAAAAAATTAATCAACCAATCATAACCTAAACTTCAAAGTCCATTGAAATTCAATTAAAATACTATTATGGATGGATTAATAATACATTAAGAGAATTGTTTTTCCATGCAAAGTTGTCAGATGTGTAAGGCTTATTCTGATATAGACATTTTAATTAGGCTAAGTAATTATTTAACCAACCAATCAAAATATTTTAATGAGTGACGCTAGTAGTGTCATATGGAATAAATAGCAATGCAAGATTTTTTTTTTTTAAATATACTCTCAAAAGTAACCATTTAACCATTTCTACCCTTAGTTAATTAAAATGTCTATCAGAATACACACAATGACAACTTTGCATGGAAATAACTATTCCCCAAATGGATTAATACATCCAAAATCCAAGTGTAATAAAATATTTATAGCATTGTAAGGTTCGGTTAAGCTTGGTTGATTTTTTAAATTTATAAACACACAAAATATTATTTTAATTTAATTACTATGACTAAATATATTAGAAATATGTTTAGTGTATTTGGTTTTTTTTAAGTTGGCAATTCCTTAGGTGTGAAATTTATACTAGGCTAATTCTTTTTTAGCACCTCATCTTCATAGGCCTACACCCATTCCTATTATACACCTATAGTATGATTTTGGTAGTAAGAACAATAGAAGTTAGTTACTAAAGTTATTAAAACAATTTTAATATATTCATACATCAAGTCATATTATCAGCAGCTGTCACTTTCGATAGATATTATCAATTAGGCCTAAGTATAGAATAGCAAAATATAATTTAGTAAAATGTAATCAATGTTGACCACAACAAAAATGTGTTTGAATTTTCTCTATTTTTCCAACAAAAATCAGTGTGAAGTACTGATTACGCTAGTGTTAGGGATTAAGAAGGTTTAATTTAGAGGATGTGTACCCACATTTGTGTGGAGAGATAGTGGAAACCCATTTAGTAAAACCAACTTCAGTACATCTGACCGGGAGTGAACCCTGATCTCCTCCTTTTTGGCAGCCTAGTCTATTGTAAGTGTAAGGCCTAGACCATGCGGCCCCCAAAGCGGGTAGGCTAAATGTTAATTCACTAAAAGATCTACAATCTGTGTTGAGTAAAGGGAATAGATATCTAATATCACATCTGCAATATTTGAGTTTGCGTGGGAAAACACGATGTTCAAGGCCTGGTTGCTGTAGACTTCTGCGTCTCACAATACCTTGTGAAATAGGTCGGTCAAACAAATATTTTCTAAATTAGAACCTAATTAAAAAATTTAAATTTTTTGATGGTAAACTTATTTTTTTGTCTCTTGTGTAATTAATAACAAATTAAGGTAAGGTTTTTTGTTTGGTTTTTGTTTTTTAATCTTACAAGAAACCTAATAACATTCTTGACCCAAATAATTGGGTGATAATCTAGGATTTTGTAAACGACTCAAATTGATGTGTTTTCTTAATTTTTTCTTAATTGCTGTATGTAGAATGATTTAACAACATTAATTTTAAATTAAACATTGAAAAGGGAATAGAAGGGCAAGACCTACACATCAGAGGAATCGTAGGCCTCAAAGTTCACAACTAAAAACACAACAAAACATATAGTTATAGAATTGACAGGTACATCAGCCCCCTTCTTCAAAAGATGAAAGTAATAGACAAACTGGACTATGGCAGCATGGCTAGAGGTCAATCATGGTAACTTGGCTACGGTTTTTGCCTGTTTCTTGATTTATTTATTTTTGCTTGGTTTCTGTAGTTGCTTGTTAAACTTGTGTTTTGACTCTTGGCTAGAATGTTGTACAGTAGAGCGTCGGAAATCCGGACGTCAAAAATCCGGAGCGTCGCAAATCCGGATCGGCGGTGAGAGCAGGTCAAGTCTTGTACAAAAAACAATTAAGGACTTTTATACCCAGTAAGTTTCCATTAATTACTGTAGATTCTTGTGGGGTTTTTTTCTAAAAAGTATTGTAGAGTTACTAATCTAAATTACATAATGTACATGTTCTTATTCAATATACTTAATTAAAATATTTTGTGTACTGTATTTTTTGAACCTTTCAGCCTCTATTTTGCAATACAGTAGACTCCCAAGCGTCATGTATCCTCTAGTCAATACAATATGTATGTATACAGTTGTTGAAAGCACATTTGAAAATCCGGACAATTCAGTAATCCGGATGGGTCCCGGTCCCGATTGATCTGGATTAATGACGCTCCATTGTATTTATATTATATTTAATTATTGAATTATTAAATTTAGTTATTTATCATTTTTGTTTGTATAGAAATGGCTGGCTTGTGTGAGTAGGCCTAATTGGAAATTAAAAGAAGAGATGGTTATCTAAGGTTAAGAACATGGGGTGCCTGGATTAGGTTATATATTGGTGAGCAAATTCCCAACTTAGAGGGTTCATATTACTCTAGTACTAATGTATGACTCAAAATCTGCATTATTCGTTTGAGCATGAAGTCCTACTGATTTGTCAGGATTGTTGTGGTTAGTGTCAACATGATGACCATTCATTTGTTGGCTAAGTGTTCCTGTGGTGAGGTCAATATATTCAGCAATGTAGTAGTTGCAATCTAACTGGCAGGCCTATATATAAGATTTTCTGTGGAGCAGTCATAGTGACCTTTCATGGGGGTATTCTATTTGTGTGAGCCTGCTGTTGAATGAGGTGGAATATTAGTGAATCATGCAGGTACTGGATCTCTGTTGCATGGGTAGGAACCTTTGGCCTGGTGTTTGTTGTTTGTGGCTGGTCTGGTCAATTTAGCGTGAACCAGAATGTTGTGGAGACTAGGGGGCGTTTGAATGTGATTCTTAGAGCACTGTTGAGATGATTTTGAATAAAAGGTGATGAGGTTAGGTTATTGTGGCCTATGTTTAGAATAAATCTGAGTTTGTCTAGTCCTTCATAATACTGGGTGGTGAGCGGTATATCATTGGGAGGTTGTTTCTTGATATACTCTTGATTGGATTAGGGCTCTGTTTGACTGTTTACTATGGTATTCTGGGGGGGGGGGTGTAGCTATGAAATCCTTGAAAAGTTGTTAACATTGTGTGTTAAAGACTTCTTCCTCAAAGAATATACGTTGGGCTCTGGTAGTGAAGCTATTGGGTAGAGAGCGTTATACATGAAGAGAATGGTTGCTTTGGAAATGGAGGCACTGTTGATTGTTGGTGGCTTTGGTGGGGACTGTGATGTTTATATTTCACCCATGAAGAATCACTTACAGATCAAAGAATATGGCATGTTGTTCTGAAATGTTCCAGGTGAATCTAAAGTTGATATGGTTATTTAACCTGTTCAGGAACTAATACATTAGTTTCGAAATATTAATTTTGTTGTTAGATATTTGCTTTAATTGTGTGTGTGTGGACACTAAAAAATATATATAATTTATCATGTTATAAAAAAAGGAAAGAATCTCGATTTTGGTGCGCACCATTCCCCTATCCAAGTAAGCATTATCAGTAGAATTCTTGAACATAGCCTTAAAGTTAAATCTGACTACAGTTATGGTTATACTACTTCTTCTAAGCAATAAGTGGTTCTAAAACGGTGGCTTGCTATAAATATATATATATATATTCAATTCTCACTTCTATCCTCAAGCAATGCAATATTTTCTCCTCGAGGCATAAACTGACTCCTTCAGAACTATATATAACGACACCATCATTAGTTTCAACACCACACAGCCGACAAAAATTGCTTATATTCTTGTGAACAGGTGCCATTTTTCAATCTGAATCTAAGGGTTACCAATACAGTCAAGTTAAAATACCAGAAAAAATATCTTAAATAATAGGTTTGGCAGCCAATTAAGAAATAGAGTGCCAATAATCTTTGCAATGAAATATAGAGTTTCAGTAAACAAAATTTGCCCACACAGATTTTACAAGTGCAGTCAACATTTCAAGATTTTTGTTTTAGAAAAGAGAAACTTTTTGTTTACTGCTAAAACTAATTAAAATGTATATTTGTTATTTTACAGATAATTAAACTAATTAGCTGTCCTTTTATTATTTTATCAAGTGTTCTGTCTAACGACAGGTTCATTCCTTTTGTCAGTAAACTTAGACCGCCAATATACCCTGTCCTCTGCCTACTCCTTCAGCTCCCAGAATTTTCTTCTTTCTTATAAGTCATCCAATAATTGAATCTTCCTTTTTCCTAAGATCCTCTTTCCCTACTGCCAAAACTAATTAAAATTTATATTTTTTATTTTACAAATAACTAAACTAATTAGCTGTCATTTTATTATTTTATCAGGTATTCTGTCTTACGACAGGTTCATTCCTTTTGTCAGTGAATTTAGACCACCAATGTGCCCTGTCCTCTCCCTCCTCCTTCTGCACCAGAATGTTCTTTTTCCCTATAAGTCATCCAATATTTGAATTCTCCTTTTACTTAAGCTCCTCTTTCCCTAAAGCTTTCTTTCTATGATGTAATGCAGAAGATAGTTCCTTCTAAGGGTGTGTTCGATCCAGTTTGATTTATACCGAAGAATCACATTCAAAATGGTTTTATTCCCAGCCAATCTTCTCAGGATCTCTTAATTTGTCACCCTAGCTGTTCACCTGATTTTTGCAAGTCTTCTCCATCCTCACATTTTAAAGCTCTTCAATTATTTGTTTTCCATCTTCCTAAGAGTCCAAGTTTCTACTCTATACAGTGCGATGCTTCTAATGTAGTATTTTATCAATTTCTTCCTCAGTTTCAAAATCAACTTGCTGGTCAGCAGTAACCTTTTCTTGTTGAAAGCTTCCTTGGCTATGATGATCCTAGAACTAATTTACTTGGAGCAGTAGGCATCTTTTGTCAGCAGACTTCCCAAGAACTTAAACTGCTCTGTTTTCCAACTCCTGGTTTCCAATTTTTATTTTCAGAACTGCTTCATTTTTAAAAGTTGCAATTACTTTTGTTCTCGCAATGTTGATCTCCATGTTATAATCTTCTCCTTATCTCAAACAACAATCAAACATTCAAAACTGAAGCCAGAACGTAATTTTGGAGGAAAGGGTCCATGGGCAACAAAGAAAAATTCTGACTTAATATATTATGTTGGTATAGCAATTTAACATGTATTCATTATGATCTTGGTAGTTCTGTTGATAGTATTTGTTCTTGCCTGATATGTATTTAGTTTTGTAGTTCATATTAATATTTCAGTTAGTAAAGTACTTTCAATCCGGTAATGTTTGATGTTCGTAGAGTAAACATTCCATAAACCTGCAGTGGCACGTTTTCAGGTATGGGTCCAGAGTCCTTTAAAATAAACGAACATTTTTTATAGCCTGTTAATCGTTCAACATTAATGTTAACCTCTAGAAGAAGTATTGCTAGCTGCCATGACAGATGAAGAAAAGTATCATGTTTCATTATTTGATGGTTCAAACTTTAATAACTGGAAGTTTAGAATGGAAACGCTGCTTGATGAACTCAATTTGCTGGAAGTAGTTCAAAGTGATTACCGAACGAAAGTAATTTTCAACTAAGCTGATAGTTCTGAAATCACGAATAAGAAGACAAAAGAACAGGCAGAGTCGAAGAAAAAAGTTTGAAAATGCAAATCTTAGTTAGTCCAGAAACTTTAAAACAACGTTCTTGAATGTGCCAAGGATAAAGAATCTGCATTTGAGACATGGCTTTCCTTTATGAATACCTACACAAGAAAAGGCATTGCTAACCAGTTACTTCTACGTAAAAGTATTTTATTGATGAAGTTCGATACATCAAGTGAAACTCTGGAGATACATTTTAATAGATTTGATAAATTGATTCGTGAATTACTGTCAACGGGTGCTACATTAGAGGAATTAGATATTGTCTGCCATATTTTAAGTACCATGCCGAACAAATTCAATGTAGTTATTACTGCTCTTGAGACTCTGGCCGAAAAATTGACATTGAGCTTTGTAAAAAATAAGTTATTAGGTGGGGAACAGAAACGATTTTTGGAAGATATGACAACAGAAGTCTTAACCTCACATTCCTTTATGACCCAAGAAAATCGAAAAGCTACACAGAGCCATAGGAAACAGTCTTAATCTTTATATCAACAAACTAGGCCTAATCAAAATACTCAGTGAAGTCTACTTCAGTGCAAATTTTGTCAAATGCCTGTTCTCTTGAGAAACTCTGGGTTTCGCACAAGACGCATTGCACTCTGATTATCAACTGCTAGAAATGTGGCCTCTCCCACTGTTTCCCCAATGTCAAGTAGAAGATGTCTAAGCCAGATGACTTCTTTGGCCGCAGTTGATGCAGCAATGTACTCAGCTTCGGTAGTGGAAAGGGAAACGGTTTGTCAACGTTGACTAGCCCATGTTATAGGGCCGTTACTCAATTGAAAGAAGTATTCAGTTGTGGAGCGTTGGGTGTCCAAATCGTTCGCGAAGTCAGAGTCCGAGAAGCCAATTAATGGGGGTGGTAAATTCAATGCCATAGCTGGATGTATCTTTTAAATATTTTAAGATGCGTTTGACTGCATTCCAATGAATTGGTCCATAGTTTGACAAATATCTACTCACGTTTCCAACTGCATACATAATGTCTGGTCGACTAACTATTACAGCAAACATTAAGCTGCCAACAGCTTCTCGATAGGGTACTTTTATTTCTTCATTTTCTCCTTTGTTTGAACAAAAGTGAGTGTGTGGATCAGCAAGCACACTGATTGACTTTGAGTCTTCATGATTGAATCTCTGAATTATTGTTTGATACAGTTGGCCTGATTTTAAAATATTGATCCGTTCACATTATTTTGTTTTATTTCCAGACCCAAAAAGTAATTTGGTTCAATGATTGTAACTTCGAAGGTTGTCTTCAGTTCATCGAGTACAAGTTGTAGTGCCATTTTGTTTTTAGCCATGATCAGCCTATCATCAACATATAATGCAAGTAGAACCTTTGATTCGTTGAACTCACCTCGATAAACACATTTATCTGCAGTACTTTGGTTGAATCCAAACATTTTCAGGAAACCGTCAAACTTTTCTTTCTAACAACGTGATGATTGTTTGAGGTCATATAGTGACTTTCTTAATTTGCAGATAAGGTTTTGGTCAACATTGATTCCATTTGTTGGAAGCATTTAGATATCTTCCTTGAGTTTCAACCCCTTCTCTATAAAGAAGGTGTTGTTTTACAAAGGAACAATAAGGTAGATCACTAGGGACCTTTATTTGATCCTCACTCAAATATACCAAATCCCAAGCACCTGAACCTAGCAGTTTAACTATCAATAAAATAAAATATTCAATTATACACATTAATGGGAGATGAAGGATATGCTAGATGTAAATGCATAGCAACTAAATAGAAGTTGACATTAGCCTAAAGGCCGTTTAATTATCATGACCCAAAAGTTAACAATATAATGGGATTGATAGCGGACAATGCGCCATAGCTACAATATACAACGGGTAGCGAATATAGGTACTTATGTACAAGAGATTAAATAAATGTTTCAGAGTATTTAACGCATAAACTAATCTAAAGCTCATTCACAATAATATACTGAAACAATTCAAATAAGAGCCAAAGTTAAAATATAGCAAATAATCATCAAAAGAAAAATTAAAGTTGGATACACCCAGTCGCCCAAACAACATAGCTGAACCATTCAAAGGAAATTTATACTTATCAGATATTAAATATTTTGGGATGCCTATTGTCATCCCACCTCTTAACTTATACAAATCATCTAGTGGGATTATGCGCGTAACCATACACCTGGCGACACTAGCTACAAG
>CABFWB010002052.1:105769-125523 GCA_902151455.1 Timema bartmani | reverse complement strand
GTCTGTGGCCTATGGGACTAAGGTCAATAAAGAGTTGATTATGAGGTTTACGTCCAATGGACCTATCCTATAGATCAGTGGTTCCCACTCAACCTGAGGAGGCGTGAAGATCTTCCAGGGAAGTGGGAGGGGGGATAGATAATTTGATGTTAAAATAAGCTAATAGTGAAGAGATTCTTTATTTCAAAAACCTTTACCAAATTTAGTTAATTTTTCTTGAATTATTGGCATCACTGCCTACCAGTTGTAAAACCCAATATTCAAGAACTGACAACAGTGTCAACCATCACTAGTTATATTTGTACAATTACGCTTCTAGTATTACATTGATTTTTGGATAAAATAAAGAAGGGACTAGAAAACAATACTTTTTAAATATTATTTTTACAACGGTCACAAAAATATGGGGGAGGGGGGCGTCAGTTCAAAAAAAGGTTGGGAAACTCTGCTCCGGATTATCTAGGAGACATTCCGTTTCCAGGGTCTTCCTTCACTTATATTTTAAGGCAGAGTCTGTGATGGACGTGAGGGAATCTTCAGTTAAATAATATAAGCAATAAATTAAGATAGTGAGCTATCGTAGAGACTATGCCTTAAAATATGAGTGAAGAATGAGCCTTGGCACGGCGGGACGACTCTTGAATAGCTCGGTAGTTAGAACATTGGCGTACTAAGCCAAAGGTTCCGGTTTCGATTCCCGTGTCCATGCGTCTTTTTCAAGTTAATAATATGATTTTTTCTGTTTGGCTATTCTTGAACAAGCTTCGTTACGGAATTAGATGTTTTTATTCGAATAAATCACACTCCTTGGGTTCAATCTCTTTCAGAATTATTGTCAATTTCGCAACAGATAGTTCGAAATTATTTGTTGGACAAAAGTCAAAATAGAGGAAGTTTGGATGGATTTTTTTTTTTAGTGATTAAAGAAATTTAAAAACTAGCAACTGTATTGTGAACAACGTATATTTCGTGAATTTTAGTGAGAACAGATTTATCAAATTGTTCAAACTAAATAAATAATGTGCTTTGAATTTAATTGAATGCCTTACAGAAGTAATGAGAGAACCTACACGTGCGTTTTCTGGTCACTTTATTTTCATTAATCTTAAAAAAACAAACGTAAAAGAGATTAAATTAGACAAAATATTTCGTCTCGTTACCTCTCTAATCGTTCGTAGAATATTTAAATTACATCACAACCTGCAAGATTCGCTACCGCCACCGGAAGTTCGGAATTATGCGGTACACAATACGACCACACGACAGAAGAAGACTCGACGCGAATTGAGAGATTTTAAACTCGACGGTAGCAGCTTTACGAAATTAAATTAAGAGTTCAAGTGGAGCATTGCGAGATAATCTCGCAAAATATCTGGTATTGGCAAGCAGAACCTTTCCTATAGTATAATTTTGAAAGGAAGAACAATAGAATTAGTTACTAAAGTTACTAAAACCATTTTATTATATTCATATATCAAGTCTTGTTATCTGAAACTGTCACTTTTAATAGATATTATCAATACCTATAAAATAACACAGATGATATAGTAAAATGTTATCAATGTTGGGCTCAAAGAAATTTGTTTGAATTTTATCTACTGTTCTTTTAGCCAAAATCAGGGTCTACATGCAGGAGGATAGTTTTTGTTCAATAGGCTAGGTTAGATTATACGAACGGCAAAAACGACGTCGTCTTTCGCGACCGCAAAAAAAAACACAATTATATTTATTTAGGTGGACGCAAACCCCATGAAGTTTATATATATATAAAAACTTAAGAATTTAAAAGCTTTACCTTTCCATGAATAATTCTATCTTTACAACCTAATGGGGCAACATTTAAGTGACTTTTTTTTTTACCGGAGAAGGTACAGTCTAATTTTCATAGGGAGGAGGAACTTATCTGACAGCTAGAAAAGTTACTAGATCAACTTTCACGTATCATGTGATCTGCAGCTGTCACGTTTAATATATTATCAATGCCTTAAAAAAACACTAATAATATATTAAAATGTTATTAATGTTGACCACAAACAAATATGTTTGTATATTCTAAAAGGCTCTTCCTATGAAAATCAGACTGTAGTTGCCATTTAAATTATAATGCCGCTTATATTCATGTTTTTTTATAAATGCTGTTGGATAGTCTCAATAAATTAGATCAATGAAATGTAAATATATCTTATATTTATATATATAGATATATAATTAGGGTACATATAAGTAGTGAACAAGCCTACGAACAGTTAGAGCCAAAAGTTAAGAGAAAAGTAATAATGAAAGTTAAATATTTGTTGCTGGCCCTTTGATTATGTTCATTTTAGCCACATTTTATATTTGAACTTTTTATCAACTTACTCGATTAAAACATTTTCATCCCACCTCTATAAATTTCATATTGTTTTAATTTATTTAACGTATGGAGGGATAAATTCAGTCGCGGGACATGAATCTTAAGCCCGAGTAACAATGGTCACCTTGACCTGCATGTTTAGCCTGGTTTACCCCACCGGCAACTGCCAGGCGGTAAAAAGGGGCATGTCGACCTGTCCTTTGTTTCCGAACGGTCCCGGTCACCACCAAGTCCCATCCCTCTCCCCCCTCCCGTGCCCTGCAGATAATTGGCAATCAACACTTCATCAGTTTGTTCGCGACACGTTTTAACGCAAATTCAATAATTAGGATATTTTGTATCCCGCCCCCCCCCTTCCACATTATCACTTCGGTTCACTTTGTACAAGTTTCTATCCATCGTAGCAGATTTTGTAATCTTTTTTTGGCACCGCGTCTTACTACCCGTTCGGGTTATACGGTTATGTAATAATTACGCTGATGGTTTTAGGGACGAGGAAGATATTTTAGAAGAAGTGTACCAGCAGCATTTGCGTGGAGGGGGAGGGGGAAACAATTTTGAGAGAAAAAATACCCAAATACACTCAACCGGGATTCGAAACCCGATCTTCCTGTCGTCGGCAGTCTAGTCTAACATGTGAGTAACACCTTAGACCATGCGGCCACCGAAGGTGTATATATTTCTCTCTCTATGCAAATGCAGGTACGCTTCCTATAAATGTTATCTTCCTCAATCTTATACCATTAGTGTATAATATATGCTGGTAGTCCGGCTGGTAAGTAAGACACGGAACACAGAAAGATAAACTAAATCAAATCAAAAGAGGAGCATCATACAACTTTACTTGTGCAAAGTTTCTGCAATGAATGGCTACAGCAACCATGAAGAAGTTGCCAATGAGTGTGTACACCAAACCTTGACTTCAATTTACCAGAATAGCAACACCACGCTTTTAGAATGATATTATTTCCGGAAGGCAGAAGAAAGAGAGAGAGAGAGAGACCAACTTACCAACATTGCATCATCAGCGAAGCTCTTCCAAGCGGAATATATAAACACTAGCAAAGAAAAGACATTACTAGTCTTAGAACTAATTGAGATTATGTGTTTGCAATAAAAGGTTTTGCTATCACAGGGATCAACATATTATTGAACTCCAAATCAGTCGTTATGTACAACCTAAGTTTACACTCATCGAATAGATATCAAACCTCGAAGGAATATATACTGAAGTACTCTTCTTCTTATTCTTATTCTTCTTCTTCTTCTTCTTCTTCTTCTTCTTCTTATTATTATTATTATTATTATTATTATTATTATTATTATTATTATTATTATTATTATTTTAGCACCATTCATTTTTTTTGCAAATGTACAAATTACGTTAGTAAGGTAGGGCTGAGGAAGATTGAATTTAGACGAAGTGTACCCGCAATTTCGTGGAGGTATAGTGGAGAGCTATTTTAGGGAACAAACTACCCTCAGTAGACCTGACCAGGATAGGAACCCCGATCTCCCCATCATCAGCAGGCCAGTCTAACACGAGAGTGACGCCTTCTAGATCATTCGGCCACTTAAGTGGGCTGTGGAATTTGTAGACAGACGATATTACGAGTGCGGGTCCGACAAACGGGTGCTGCTGGTTGTAGACGATAGTGAGTGAGTGAATGAACTCCTCCGGTGATGGACGTGAGTCCCGAGAGCCTTCACTTAGTCCTCCCGGTCGTCTCGAAGACACGTCAAGTGTCAAGAGTTCTTCTAACCCTCCAAATGTATCATCACATCCGGTGTGCGGGTTGTTATCTGCTAGAGCTATACAGAGTGTTTAATCTATCTACACTTCTCTGGGATACCGCGGTCATCGACCGACAACTCACCTTCCCGCAGGAATGATTGAGAAACTACCCACACCGGATACGGAATAAAAAGTGCACCTAGTCGGGAATGGAACAAGGTTGGGGTTTTTTCGGTATAAAACTGGATAAAACTCAGTGGTGCATCGCGTGCCCCTGGGGGTACGCGTACAGCAATTTTGGCACGGCAAGTTGCCTAAAAATACAACTTTTTTCATAGGCTAGCAGAGAGATATTCAGATCTTGAACGCTAGGGGTAGGGTTTGATACTTACTCCTTATAATGTATTATTATTATTATTATTATTATTATCACCGCGTCTTACTACCCGTTCGGGTTGTACGCGCTTACGCTAATGTGTAATGTTAGGGTGATTGTGAGATGAAATGGAGGACCTACAGTTTAACGTGGACTCCGAACCACGGTGGAGGCCTGGCATTCCTCACNTTGTACGCGCTTACGCTAATGTGTAATGTTAGGGTGATTGTGAGATGAAATGGAGGACCTACAGTTTAACGTGGACTCCGAACCACGGTGGAGGCCTGGCATTCCTCACATTCACAAGTTGTGATTAATACACGTCTTGTCAGAGGTGAAGGAAGGGTTTTGGCAATCAGATAAATCTGTGCTGGGACTGAGGATTGAACCCCAGACCCGCAGCACAGAAGTCTGACACCTTACCCCTAGACCACCAGGTCACTCTTTATAATGTATCAAATAGCATGACTATTATATGTGTTGGTTACGGTTATAGCCGCATTAATTTCTTTAAATACAAAAACTAGGCTATAACCGCAACAAATATAATAGCTTTGCTTATTTAATCCATAATGATATGAGCATTCGTACAGTTGTCGTTGTACTATTGGTAGAATAAAGTCCCTCCCGAGTCGAAGGTGGCTGCGTTATAAGTGATCTTATTGGTTACTAGAATGTAGCTGACGATTTCCACACGTCCATCACAGACTCTGCCTTAAAATGTGATTGAAGAATTACCCTGGGCACGGGACCATTCCTGGATAGCTCAACGGTTTGGCAATGCCGTACTAATCCGAAAGTCCTGGTTTCGATTCCCGTGTCCAGGTGTCAATTTTCAATTTAAAGAATACTTAACTCTTTAGTTGTTTGTCTTAGTGCAGGCATGTCCAACCCTCAGCCCGCAAGTACATTCTGTGCCAGTTCGAAGTGAAACACTTAAATTGCAGGAATAAACAGAAAAAAAACAGGTTTTTGGAGCCGACGTAAATTCTCGCTAATTTCTACGAAGTTTACAGCGTCGTAAGAATAATGTTACTTGTGTGGTGTATGTACGCGTGTGTGTACTATAATTGGGCATTAGCCTTAGATATTATAAAGCTCATGTATGGCCCTCGGCTAATTCCCCAGGAACTTATGCGGCCCTCAGTCGGGACGAGGTTGGACAGTCCTGCCTTAGTGCAATTTAATTTATAAGAATAGTTATGATTAGAGATGGCATTTTTATTAATCGAGTCGATTTTTTCCCCAATTTTTACTAAACTTGTCTACTATTTTCAACATCTAAATAAAACATTAAAAAGTAAGAAGCTAGGAATAATAGTGCTACAGAACGGTAGATATATTAATACCACATTTTCAGTTAGCCCAAACCAATGCAATTCAATATATAGGAAACAACCGATGTAATGCTATATACTATCTGTTGGATACATCGTAGCTTTCGATGTCTCAAATTATAAATATATCGATATATTAGGGAAAATTGCCATCAGTAGTTGATACAACCCTGTATTTAAAAAATTCATATATATATATAGAGAGAGAGAGAGAGAGAGAGAGAAAGAAAGAGAGAGAGAAAGAGAGAGAAGCCCTGGTAAATTTGACAATCCTCTTGTTTCAAGTTAAAACCAGCACAGGCCGCCAGGAAAGAGTTTATATTTTTACTGTGAGAGCTAGTAAACTCCTTTTCCACATTTTAGTGGCCAATTTGCCACTTGTGGTGATTGTGGACAGAGTTTCCCAACCCGAGTTTAGAGGTATGACCATGTAACATCTATTGATTCATAATAATTCACGCTTACAATATTGTCTCTAAACGAGAAAGTAAAAACAAAATGTATGAGCCTAAATTAATTGTTGATCTTCGCTAATGCGAATACTATTACGCAACAGAGAAGGTCCATGCACTGCCTGAAGACTATAACAGTCTCGGATTCACACAACAGTTGACGAGGCGTAATAAGGAAGTGAACACAGAATATAAAGACAAAAAAATCTGAAAGTTGGAAAGCAATAAAAAATATATATTTTAGCCAGCTGCTCCAAACTCGAGCTTATATAGGTTGAGAGAGAATGGCAAAAATAGATAGGAAATGAAAGATCTGAAGATTCAGAACCACTAAAATAATTATCAAATAACTTTGAATTTGCTGTTGCGACTTAATTTGTTATAGTAGGTATAGGTCTATGTTTCTCAACATTTACTTTGATTTCGGTGTTTTAACACTCAAGTGAAACGTTGCAAAAAACTAGCTCATTTTTTAGTTTTTCAATCCTTTTCTTTAATTATAAGGATATAATATGTCGACACCTTTCACCTTCTTTAGACGTCTACAACGGTCTCAGTGCGTCGGCAGCTCGCTTAAGAAAGGTCAAGTCGCCTATAATCGAATCGACATCAGAATAACTTTGTAAAATATATGTTTAAAAAGCAATGTAGAGTAGTTAACATAAACTTTACCCTCTTCGGTGGCCGCAAGGTCTAGCGTGCTACTCTTGCAGTATACTAGACCACCAATGACGGGGAGATCGAGGTTCGAATCTCGGTCGGGTATATTGAGGGTGTTTTTTTCAAAATTGTTTTCCACTCTCCCTTCACATAAATGCGGGTATATTTCCTATAAATATAGTCTTCCTAATCCCTAAAACCATTAGCGTAATTAGTACATTATCGTATAATCCGAACGGGTAGTAAGCAGCGGTACTAAAAAAATCTTTGTCAGTGACAAGATAGCACTGTATTTTATCTCTCCGCTGTTCACAGTACCTGCCCAAAGTGACAGCTGCCAAACACAAGGATGACATAAGAATAGAGTATTAAAACAGATTTAGTAAAGTTTTAAACAGTCAAAATGCGTTTTTCTTATTTGAGATTCGAGCAAAGACAATAATCCTACTAAGTATTTTGCTTTCATCAAAAAGTGTAATGATTCTTCAATATTCAGGGACTTAGCCGCTAGACTAGCACGCTAGGCTAACACAAAGGAAGTAGATGGATGAAGATAACATCGAATAATGGCTGTCAGCTGTTTAAAGGTAAAACGTTAGGCGGTGTGTGCGTTTAGTAATAAACCTGTTTGTACGCAATTTAATAAGAAATATTTATTTCGTTTTTGTGTTCATTGAGTGAAAATATATAATATTGTACATTTTATGATAATTTTAATGAACAGTGCTAATGTGCTTTTAAATTGATTAAACCCACACAAAAATAGGTTGGTGTGATCGAAAGCAATTTTCGCTCCAGATAACATGGTAGAATAGTTAGTTCAACTCAATGTCCATCAGCAATAACCAATCTTTAAATGCTAACCAAAATAAAAGTGTTGGATGATTAAAATCCAAATTATTCATTTGTGATATTAATATATAAACCGTTCAATTCTATAAACCTTGATGTTCTTACGAATGGACATTTATTTGGAGCACCTTTAAGAAAATACAAACTTTTTTTGCGGTCAACATTGATAACATTTTACTAGCCTATATTATTAGTGTTATTGTATACGTATGCCAATCAAAAGTGACAGCTGAAGATAACATTACTTGACGTATGAATACGTGAAAGTATATCTGGTAGCTTTTTATACAAAAAAAAAATTGTGAGATTTGTCAAATTTGTTTATTCGTAAGAAATATGGGAATACAGTAATTATCATTCTGTCCACTGGAAAATTTTTGACTTCTTGCCCCTATTAGCTGTTTCCAATCATAGTCTCAAGTCTTAACAATCCATCTCTTCTTAAATCAATGATCTAACCGAGCTATGTAGGGATGGCAGTGAACTTCATGTTTAACATGTGGTGTAGAGTGGGGGAGGGGGGGAGGGAGGTTGCAGGCTAGCTCCCAATGTAGATACACATGTTGAATGCACCAGACCAAAACCAAAGAGGCAACAACCGACAAACATCCCGTTTACAGGAGCAATGCGAAGTTCTGTGCCAACTTGTGAAGTATTGAATATAGACTGTGTATAAGGTTCAAGTTCTCAATGGAGATGCACGTGAAGAATACATCCAACGTTCATAACAAACATCCCAATAGCAGTAACAATATGATACACTGTCCTGTAAAATAGTGACTGTACTGTAGAGCAGTGTTCCGCCAACTTTTTAAATTCACGGTACACTTAGCAAGCCTAATTTTTTTTGTTTTTGTTTTTTTGCACACTGTTTTGTTTTTGGGTACGCACTGCGGTAAAAATAAAATGGACTGCGCAATCAGTCCAACAGTTGTACGGTAATTCAGAATCTATTAGGAAAGTATGGACTTTTTTTTTTCCTGGAGTAACTTTTCAAATGTTCCAAGATTAAAGGTTTAAGTTATTTTACTGTGCTCGCTTCTTTAACATCTAGAAACATTTCAATGGAACCATTAGTAATTTGTGTAAATCATAACCCTTAACTTTCGCGCGAAAGCTTTTAATTTTGTTAGATGTATTTAAAATGTAATAAGTACGAGTACATAAGTAATGAATTCGGACGACGCATGGCTGTAGCTCGTATCGACTTAGTTCGTGTTCTTATTGGGCCACGATGCGTGACGCTCTGAGCTGTGGTCGCACGGCACCCCTGACCAAGGCTGTAGTAGATAATTAGGATCACGTTGTAGAAATTTACCTTATTTACCTTAACAACCACTCAAATATTCACAGGTAAACTTTTTAGACAGTTACAAAAGTTATTGAAACAATTTTCATATATCAAGTCATGTGATACGAAGCTGTAACCTTTCATACATGGTATCAATACCTATGAAACAATAACAATAACGTAAAATAACACTGATATTACCCACTTCGGTTGCCGCATGGTCTAACAAGCTACTCCCACAGTTGACTAGATTGCCGATGACGGGGAGATCGAGGTACGAATCTCGGTCGGGTGTATTGAGGGCGGTTTTTGCAAAATTGTTTTCTACTCTCCCTCCAAGCAAATACGGCACACTCCCTCAAAATACAACCTCCCTAAAACCATAAGCGTATAACCCGAATGGGTAGTAAGACTCGGTGCTAAAAAAACAAACTAATATGGACCACAAAAATGGAATTTTTCTAAAATTTCCTTTCTACTAGAATACTAATGTAACCAATTTTCAAATGTTAAATTCGATGCCCGTCCACAAGAAACGACTAAACCTGCTCGTAGTTTCAAAACAGTTCTCTTTTCATCTTGAATCACATGACACCCGACCGATGTAAAAGTTATGTCTATGCAGACATCAATCAGGCGATGTGTCCTTGTGAAATTAACCAACCAGGTGGTGTTGTTACCTCGGAAGAGCCGCTGACAAAGAGCGGGACGAGCGGACATCGGATCCAGGTCGACCTCATGTGAGTTAACCATGAAGCGTGTGTGCGTGCGACATGCAGCTGACACGACGCCGGTTTCCGACCGGCCACTAGAGGGGATATCCCGACGAGTGGGTACTTTGTCCCTTTGTGGGCGGCTCCAGGCTTTAACTACCCTACGTTAGGCGAATATTCAATCAACAGCAACAACAATAATAATAATAATAATTTTATTTATTTCAATTTCATTTATTATAGTGCTGGTCAACGGTCGTGAGGCCTATGATAGTCCAGCACTTAAAAGTACACAAGCAAGTTTTATCACAAAATAAAATAATCAATTATAGATCAATAATGATACATACTGATGAACAATTTGAAAAAAATTGGACATAATTATTAATGGTAGATGATAAAAATAATAAATAAATAACTTAAGAGTAGTAANGTCTAAAACAGGCATTTAGAGTCTTAACATATTTTTTTCTGAAATCCTCATGCTTTCATTGATAAGGCTGGAAAATTTCAAAGAGATAGTTTGATTTGGGAGTGAGATGGACATTTTTTGGTAATGAAGTGTATCTTGCGTAGAAGGCCTCGAAAATGTTTAAAATCGAGAACTCGGTGAAAGTTTAGAGGTCTGTAAAATGAAAACCAGATGAAATAGAGGAGGAAAAAAAATTGTGGTTACTTACCACCATGAAGGGATTGAGCATACCAAGTTTCATCAAAATCTGAGACCATGGGTGTCATGGTCTGGTTGAACTGACATGGAATGACCCACAAGCAAGTTTTATCACAAAATAAAATAATCAATTATAGATCAATAATGATACATACTGATGAACAATTTGAAAAAAATTGGACATAATTATTAATGGTAGATGATAAAAATAATAAATAAATAACTTAAGAGTAGTAAAAGCGTAAGTATTTATTAAGGATAACAATAAGCAAAAAAGAATTAACAAATCAGAATAAAATAGATTTAAATATTCGAGGCAGAACTTCTAAACTCTAGAGGATAAATTAGTTATAAGGGAGTTCCTTAAATAACTCTCTGAGTTTGGTTTTTTTCTTTTATGATAAAAGTCGAATTCGACAAATCTGGAATTGGTGCCCGAGAAAGGATATGAACACCTAAATGATAAAGGGAAAATTTACAAGAAATGTTGCTATTGAAGATATTAAAAACAAAAAGGGCATCACAATAAAGTCCACGCGAGAAAAGAGTTTGGAGCCCTAAAAGACTTCGAGTTCTGCCATAATCATGATAAATCTGGTTAGTAAAGAATTTATCAAAGCACGCAGCGATGATAATAATAATAATAATAATAATAATAATAATAACAATAACAACAACAACCAAATATCCACATCAGTGGGTGTGTGAATAGTAAGCTTGAAGATCGTCTTGTCTGATTTGCCAGAGATGGGGAGGTCAGTGTTTGAATCCAAGCCGGGTGTACCAAGGTGGGATTTGTTTCCGTCCAAAAAAATAGTTTTCCACTTTCTCTCCGCACTAATGATTGATACATTTCCTCTAAGCTTAGCCTTCCTCATCCACACCTTAGTGTGTAAATGCCCAAATAGCCCGAACTGCTAGTAAGATGAAAAAAAAAACAGAAATAAAAATATTCCAATACCGCAGATACCACCCTCGAAGGAAAGCCATCACGGTCTGGTGGGTATGACGTCATAACCACCGCCCCCTTCATTGTGTAAATGCGCGGAGTTGATTGAGCAAGATTCGGGAAAACTGGTGCCGTGTTCGAACAAGAATAACTTTCGTATAACATAAGTCGGGAAAATTTAAGACCTTTCCCATACAAACGCGCTTCTCCGAAGAAGATTTTGCTTTCGGATTACGGTAGAGGACCTAAAATAGTTTAATCAAACTAAAAACGAGTGATTTGAAGCCTTCTATATTTATGAATCAGGTGTGAACAGTCCAATTTGCATAAGAAAGGCCTTTTAGAAAATACAAACTTTATTTTACGGGCAAAATTGATAACTATTTTATTAGTGTTATTTTTGAGGAAGTGATAATATCTGTCAAAAGTGACAGCTGCAGATCATATGACTTGACGTATGAATAAGTGGAAGTAAACCTATACACTTGTCTAGCTGGTATCTAAGACTCTTCCCATGAAAATTGAACTGTACTTGACTTACTCACTATATTCCACTCGTGTGTTTTAAGTTAAGGGGTCTCCTGCCAAAGAGTTGAGATTGGCTTCAATCACTATTTATGTAATATTATTTAGAGAAGTGGTTTGTTTTGTGTTTTAAACTAGCTATGGTTCAGGCCAAAATGAAGCTGGATGGTATCAACATGTGTCTTTAGTATTAAAAACCTTGGATCTTAAGTTGTATAATTTGTGGTTTAAAAAAAAAAGAACTAATGAAAAGGTGAAATTATCTCCTTTTCAACGGCATACAACGCGAAATGCTTATAGATTTACGTAATGTAATATATAGAGCTAACGTTCTTCAAACAAACAAAGTCACATTTTAACAAGGTCACAACACATAACAAATGTTAAGATAATTAAGGATTGTTTTCGTGGTTTTTGAAACTTCGGAACTTTCTTCTTCAAAATAAATACCGCAATGTGAGATTACTTACCTTCAAGTATGAGAAATGCCTAACAGTTGAATATTTAATTATTATTTTAATTTATTGGAGGTATTTAACGATCACTTTCAGAACAGACTTATTTTATCAGCACACGACTTGTAAACGAGCTTTTATATAAATTGTTCGGCCATGCCGGGAATCCAATCCGCGACCCTTAAAGACTGAGCTAAAGTGTTGGGAAACCTGTCTAGTGAGGAGTAAATCTGTTGGCGTCTCTTCTTCGGTTCGCGTCCCGAAGAGCTGAGCCTTGAGCTTCACAAATAAATAAATAAATAAACAACTTATCACGAGCTCGGATTCGATCAGGCGTGTATTAATTTGCTACTGTAACAAGCGGAAATACGGAATTCAGCCAGCCATGACAACTTCCAAGAAATAATATAATGCAAATACGAAAAAGCATTAAGACTTAGTTGAAGGTTATACATTTAAAATTACCTTGCAATAAAAATAACAAAAAGGGTTACAAAAAAAGAGCGAAAGGAAGGATCACTTTTATTTTTATTTGTATGTTCAACACCAAGGTTATTAAAAAAATGTATCCAAGGAAGAGAGATTAGTAGAGTAGCTTAGATATTATGTACCAGCGTCGAAAGCAGACGATTAAAACATTGTGATGAATCACATTAGAAAAACCACCCCTAGTGCACCCGGACGAGATTCGAACCCAGATCTCCATGTCACCAGCAATGCAGCCAAATGAGAGACCGACGCCTTAGACCATCAGGCGTGTCAAACCTAAAATTCATGGCCGGCGCAGTCGATGTACAAAACGGCACGATTGATGATATTTGAGTAGGAGCTGTCCAAATCATTAGCACCCGACAACTGACGTATTCGAATATACAGGGTGTTTTCGTGAGGATAAGTCAAACTTTGAGGCATAATGGAGGAGGACAATAGATGGCACGAAAATGTTTCAGTCAAAAGTTAGAGGTGAAAAATACGGGGAAGGGGAATGGGAACACCCTGTATAAGACTGGCGGTGTGGCAAGCGCGTTCACCAAATATCACACCGATTGATTTTTTTCCCCTTGTGGGGTCATCTTAAAAGTCTTGTCTACGAGACACCGCTACTTGATGAAGATGACCTGCTAGCTGTGATGTCATTAGAAGTTCGCCAGGGATCTTAAAGAGCGAATGTGACAGAACCTCCTGCGACGCTGTCATGCCTGCATCGATGCCGAGGGACGTAATTTCGAACATCTCCTCTTTAAAATGTGTTCATCTTATCCTGGTATGGACATTGTCATCGTCGGTGGTAAATGATGTGTTCATTAAAAACTGTACATTCCACTTCCCCGCGTTTTTCACCTATAACTTTTGACTGAAACATTTCCGGGCCACTTAGCATCAAGAAAACACCCTGTATATATGAAAGTAAAACAAGTTAGAATTTTGGTAAGAAGAAAGTTTTATTTTTGCTGTTGACAGTGATAACTTTTTTTCTACCGGGTCCTACTGCCCGTTAGGGCTAAAAGCATATATACTAATTATGCTAATGTGAGATTAAGAAGATTGAATTAACAGAAAGTGTACCCACATTTTCAAAGAGGAAGAGTGGAAAACTATTTAGTAAAAAACCAACTTCAGTACACCCGGCCGGGATTCGAGTCCCAATCTCTCAGTCATCGGCGGTCCAGTCTATTGCGAGAATGACGCCTTAGAGCATTCGGCCACCGAAACGGGTTTTATAGGTAGTGATAATGACAACTACAGCTAACATGGCCTGACGTATGAATATGTGAAATGAGATCTATTAGGAGAGTACGAAGTCCATTTTTTCAATTCGAAGCGAAGTCGAATAATAGGCTACAAGATATTCCCGAAATCAAATCGAAGATTTTTTTTTAATGTTTAGTGTGAGATAAAAATATTACTTTTCATATCTATGTAAATTCGGGTATTAAATATAATTTTAAAATGCTATATTCCAAACATAATTAAAATAATTCACTTTAAAATGATAACTTAAGGCGATTGGCCCTTTTCATTTGGCGTGGAAATGTAGAGCCATGAGAACAAACGGTTAGCTTCAAGAATTTTTATTGTTTTGCAATTTTCTTTTCGGGAAGGTTTGTTCAAGAATAGAAGCATGTTGATCAAGTTATACTTTTTATACACACACCTCCTCTATAATTTTAACAATGATCAAATATTGATAAAATTAACATTCTACAATAGAAAACTGCTGGCTTCAAAACGAAAAATAAGAAAATGTAACACTTAATAAACATCGACACATCATCTTAGAAGGCGTGTTGAAAATATTAATATAAAAATTTCACTCGTTCTCGAGAAAACGGATATTTCCAAACCTATGATTTTCCCACAAGACCTGTCCGATATCTAGCGCCATCTACGGTTTTCATGATCGATCTGTTCTTGTTGGCGCGGAAGGATACTTTGGTCGGTTGTGAAGCCACAACACGCCTTTCACCCTCCCACCCACCATCCTACAAAATAGGTTTTAGACTTGCACTCAACAAGGCCATGGGCCTTAAGCTATTATCACAAAATGTAATTTAATTATTTCAGATTTGTTTTCACACTAACACCAATTTGTGAGAGAAACAGAAGAATTTTTTTTTAAAACATAACGGTGTGTTTTAACTTTAATTTTTTTTTTCGAAGCTTCGTAATTGTTGACTCTGGAATTTTATTCTGGAATCGAAATCGAAGCGAACGAATATTCAAAGAGAAGTCGAAGTTTTCGAAGCTTAGCACACCCCGAAGGTCTAGAAACTTTTCTGGCCGGCAGATAAGGCTTTTCTTATAAAACATGACTAATTTTTTACGGCCGTCAAAAAACGGCCCTAGAGGTCATGGGCGGAGGATCTCTGCGAATTGCCCGACAGAGCGAGTCTAAGGTAAGATGAAATACAAGAGGAAGGAAGTATCCACGTGCTGATTCACTGCATGCCGTAGTTCTCGAGATATCAGTCACATTAATACCCGGGCGGAAACATGCGCGCTGTCATCGCAAGGTCATCAGTACTCGTCACTTCCGATGTAGGAGGTGAGTTAGGGGTCAGTCATCAAGCTCAGGAAAAACTATAGTAGGATCGCCATTTAGGAGTTAATTAATCATAAAGCACAGGGGAAACAGCTATTGTAGGATTGCAACTTAGGAGTTAATAAACCATCAAGTGCGGGCCAGACAAATAATAGTATTATCGTCGCTATAAGAATGTTACCTTGGTGATAAGTTTCACGATACAGGGCCATGACCAAAAATTTATCTACAATGACTCGTGGGGAAGTCCCTCAAAAGTAAACGGCAAGGCTTGTTTGATTTTTTACGTTGAATCCCTCTGGAGGTAATTTTATGTTTTTAAACATAGTTGGGGTTTTAGGTGCTATGCACTTCATAAGACATCAATAAGTTATTAACCAAGGCATTGAAGAGAAATGTAAAACAAAAATAAAAAAAATAGCATACTTTCTGGGGCAAGGGGTGGGAGCTCTGTACCTTCTCCCCCTCCCCAACCCACCCGTCTTTGGAACGAACCTTAAAATATCTACTTTTATGTATGCAACTATTTATCTCGAATCCATGTGATCTGTACAATCCACTTTAGATAGTTTGACAGTTTTTTTAACAACGCTTCTTACTACCCATTCGGGTTATACGCTTCTGTACTACTACTACTACTACTACTAATAATAATAATAATAATAATAATAATAATAATAATAATAATAATAATAATAATAATTANAACCGCCCCCAGTTCACGCGACCGAGATTCGAACCTCGATCTCCCCGTCCTCAGTGGTCGAGCTCAACACGACTAGCGCGTTAGCCAACTACACCACCGAGGCGGGTGGCTTCTGTACTAATTACACTAATGGTTTTAGAGATTAGGAAGATTGTATTTAAAGAAAGTATACTCACATTTGCGTAGAAAGTGAAAAACATTTTGGAAAAAACCTCAGTACACCCGACCGAGATTCAAACCTGGATCTCACCATCATCGGCAGTCTAGTCAATAGCGAGAGTGACGCCTTAGACTATCCGGCCACCGAAGCAGGTAAAAAAGAAACACCATTCAATAGAAACATTTCCTTCCAGCCACCGAGGTATACATGTATAATAATTATATATTAAGCTCCTCGGGCAGTGCCGGAAATGGAACCTGGGGTCTGCCCCACTGAACTACTTGCTTATTTATTACAGTGGATGTGCGGTGAAAAGTTTGCCAACTACCGGATAAACAAATGAAGCTACGAGCCGAGCTCACTCTCTTCTGATAGTTACAAACATACGCTTCCTGAACTGCGACTGAAAAGGTAAATTTAATGTGTTAAATTAAAACCACATAAATTGGAGCTGTAGTGGTATTGACTTTATCTACCCTGCGGCTGTTAAATCATGGCATCTCCGCAGGAATTAGCTTGAATAGCAAACGGAATAATTTTAAAAAAAGCTCCTTTCTAATAGTTCGCCATTGATCACATAAAAAAAAACCTCCCACGCAAATTGCACCTTATTAAGTTGCAAGTGGGACCTACAATAAATATCAATAGCGCTACCGTAAGTCAAATGATTGGCAATTAGGGTTGCGTTCAAAAAGGGGAAATTTTCAGCTATGCTTGTGCTACATCCTCCAGGTATAAAGTGGCCTGAGGTGCCCCAATTTAGAAATTCAATTAAACTGTTGATTGGATGCACTCGAAACGGCGACATGGGAAATTAAAGTTTTTGTTTTTTTTTTTTTGCGTATAGCCCGAACGGGTAGTAATAATCGGTGCTAGAAAAATTCTTCCTTTTTTTAAAAAAAATACATATCGTCCAGGTTATTCGCACATATACACGAATGGGAGTAAAGATGAATGAGGAAGGTAGAATTTGGAGGAAATGCACCCGCTTTTTGATGGGAGAGTGGAAATTTATTTAAGAAAACGGCTAACGCGCTAGTCGTGTTGAGCTCGACCGCCGAGGACGGGGAGATCGAGGTTCGAATCTCGGTCGGGTGAACTGGGGGTGGTTTTTCCTAAATGGTTTTCCACTCTCCCTCCACGCAAATGCGGGTTCACTTCATATAAATTCAACCCTCCCAATTCCTAATCCATTAGCGTAATTAGTACTTAAGCGTATAACCCGAACGGGTTGTAAGACGCGGTGCTAGAAGATGAGATGAGATATTTAAGAAAAAATAAACCACTCAATACATCCAACCGGCGACCCGACCTCTCCATCCGCGGCAAAACAGAACCGAAGACGTTGACGCTTTAGCTCGCTGTCCACCGATGTTAGATGATAAAACTTTTTTAACGTCTTTGTGTGTTGATGAAGATTGATTGGTCTTTATTAGTTTTAATGTTGGTAGCTCACATATAGCTAACGGTTTATCTAGTTTACTCCCCCCCCTCCCCCCCGCTCTCCGTCGCAGGAAATCCAGTATATCGCGAGCATAAGATCATAGGCCAGGCGTGTCCAACCTTTCCCCGACCGAGGGCCACATTAGTTCTTGGGTAGTTTGTCGTCGGGGTGCGGTGGGGGGGGGTTCATACAGGAAGTTTTAGGACCTTGTAGCCTACCCAGATATAAAAAAAATTACTGAATAATTATGTTTAAGGGGGGAAGTAGGGAACGCTAGACGCTAGTTAAGGTCAGTATTTTTTGCAGTTTTTATATAAAAAAACTTTTATTTTTACAAAACAAATAAATTATTTCTCCAGTATAAATATTAAGTTTAATTTTCTTCAACTGGTTATATCAATAGTTCTTATATATCTGTCCAGGGTGTCCTGGAATTTAATGAACTTTTTCTCTTGATTTAAAAAGTTTGTCATCTAATGTTGTTTTGCTTATGACCGATATTCAACAACTGTTGATATCAACCACGTGAAGAAAAATAAGCTCTATGCTTCTACTGGAGCAATATTTTTTTTATTTTGGCCAAAAAATGTTTTGCTACAAAAACTGCAGAAACACCTT
Source organism: Timema bartmani (assembly GCA_902151455.1). Taxonomy (NCBI): domain Eukaryota; kingdom Metazoa; phylum Arthropoda; class Insecta; order Phasmatodea; family Timematidae; genus Timema; species Timema bartmani. Next base: position 107,184 of record CABFWB010002052.1, on the reverse strand, counting down.
TTTTCGCTTTCTCTACAATCCCTCCCTGCCATAACAAATGCTTAACCCTACATTCATACATTATACAAGTTAAGGCCGGTACACACAGAACGCCAAGCTAAGCTAATATTTGCTCTGCTAACTCTTTAGAAAAATAGCAGACCATATATTTAAATGTGTTGGTTCACACTGAAAGCTGAGCTATGCCTTGCTACGCCGTGCTATGTTTTCTCCGATTACTGGCCGGGTAATTTTTCCATCTCCCATCTTGAGCCATCTTACGTTGCGCATGCGCATAACGCAACTTGGGCTTCGTGTTGAACAGACGCAGTGCTGGTTTGGTGAAAATAACTATAAAGACGTGTTGAGGTTTTGTTTTCAGTTTGTTTCACGTGTATTTAAGTAATATTATATTTAGGTTTTACATTTAATAAAGGTTTTTATATTAACATGGAAGCGTTAATTGAACAAGTCAAACCTCCACCTAAATTTTCTTCATCTTCCAAAACAACTACGAACAGCAGCAGCTCCTATTCCTCAATACTATCATCTGAACTCAAACAAGATATTTTGGAGAACGCCATAACTAAATTTCACTGGAGCAGACCAGAAAGAAACAACACTGAATTCAGGAGGGGAAAGAGGGACCATTGCTTAGCTTGGCTTAGCTTAGCTTAGCAACGAGTGGGAAACCAAACTGACAGTCTTAGCACAGCACAGCATAGCTTAACATTCTGTGTGTACCGGCCTTAACACTAAATAAAGAATTAATCTAAAAGAAAAACAGGTAAAAATATAAATTGAAATTAACTTCAATTTAAGTCAATTGCGAGAGCCTAAATTGTAGTTCATTTCTGTAAATAAAAGTATTTCAATTTTATCTGGCGTGCCGCACATAACGAACTCCTGGAAGGGCACATGTGGCCCGGGAACCACGGGTTGGACACGATTGGCTCTATCCGCGCGACCAACGAAGCGGCTATTTCAAACCATTAAAAAGTACAAACTTACTGTGAATGGACCATAATACACGGTTGACACGTGACACACGATATCACCTTTCGGCCTGACTGACGAATATGCTCGAATGAGCACAACACTTCCAAAACACTTTCTTATCGAAGTGCGTCTTGTCAGAGCTATTAAATAAAATACCATAAAAAAAATGAAAAGAAGAGGAGTTGTAAATGCTCTATTAAATATTCAGCACGAAATACTTTCCCTAGCAACAACCTTACAACCTTAAAACAAGCTCAAACTGCCTGTTTTTACAAGGCATGAGAGAAAATGAAGCTAAATCTGCTGAATCGGACCTTTAAACGGGGTACCGCACATTTCACGAGTTTGAATAGCAAAGTAACGCATATAAACTGGTTTCCTCATCGTGGAAAATTAAATGAACAGTAATGATTATCTTTAAAAAAAAAAAAAAAAGG
>CABFWB010002052.1:91780-105669 GCA_902151455.1 Timema bartmani | reverse complement strand
AAAAAAAAAAAAAAGGTGGTGAAAAGGCGACACGTAGCACAAGTAATAACATCCTATATTTAAGGATTTTGATTATTACTCCAAGTTAGGTGATTAGTGAAAAGTTAAGTGTCGAAGTCAGACATTTCAAACTATTTTGGTCATAATGGCCACATTTATTTTAGAGTATGCCACCGTGGTTTGTCCCTAGACATCCTTTGTCTTCTACTGAAAGTGGCGGATATACAACCGTCTTCTGAGGTTTGGAGCATCATGAAGGTGTGGTTATTTCAGGCTGATAAGATTATGTGATAATGATGATTATGGGGTGTCCGTAGAAGCTGCATGACCCTAATTAAGCATACCATGCCAATCATAGGAACAATTCCTCTTCAGAAAAAAAAAATATATAGTGCCGCCGGGAATCGAACCAGGGACCTCTAGAATAGTAGCCAGGAATGCCGATCACCAGACCAAGAGGTCAGCCATGGTCAAATTGATGAATGAAAATATTGAGGAGGCCAAAGTGAAAGGAAAAAAAAGTCAGCATCTTAAGTTTAAAAAAAATCAATTTAAAAATCACTTTTTTTTAAAGGAAAAATATGAGTGTATACGAATTTCAATCTTATCCCCAATTTTTAATCCAGAAATATGACAATTTTTATTTGCAGCAATGCTGTGAGTGATAGGCTTTTAAATCATATGATAAAGTAATTTTTTAAATTGATGACAAAGGCGTGTGCATAAAAGTGACTTTTCGATTGTTTCTTCTTTTTCATAATAGAAAACCTCTTTTTACACACTTGTGCTGCCAGACATAGCACATAATATTTGATGCAAAAATTCAACAATCTTTAGTTACTAAATTTACCCAAAATAATGTTCAGTTTCCACATGTGATAATTCAAAATTGTGTAATTTCTTTAACGTTGATAAAAAGGTAGAATTGGGCCGTATTGTATGTTAATATGTATCAAAATATCTGCGGACAGCACAGAATCGTAGATCCAGCCAAATACTGTTCGCAAGTTTGACATACCTAGTTTATGTAAACTGCAAAGGTGGAGTTTCGAAGGTTTTTTAGAACTATCTTCGAGTTAACAAATTTCATGAGCACTGCCCGGATTTTGATGACATGTCATCTTTTTTTTATTGGTCCATCACATACAAGGCTCTTTATTATTAGCACCGTGTCTTACTAACCGTTCGGGTTATACGCACTTACGCTAATGTGTAATGGTAGGGTGATTGTGAAATGAAATGAAAGACCTACTACAGTTTGACGTGGGATCCGAACCACGGTGGAGGCCTGGCATTCCACACATTCACAAGTTGTGATTAATACACGTCTTGTCAGAGGTGAAGGAAGGGTTTGGCAATCAGATAAATCTGTGCCGGGACTGAGGATTGAACCCTGGAACCCCAGCACAGAAATCTGACACCTTACCCATAGACCGCTAGGTCACCTCTACAATGATCATAAGTATGCTACATAAACTGATTAAACTCCGTTTATGATCCTTTTTTTTTAGTACCATGTCTTACTGCCTGTTCGGGTTATACGCTTAAGTACTAATTACGCTCATGGTTTTAGGGATTAATAAGGTTATATTTAGAGGAAGTTTAACCGCACTTGCGTGGAGATATTGAGGAAAACCATTTTTGAAAAAACTACCCTCAGTACACCCGACCAAGATTCGAACCTCGATCTCCCCACCATCAGCAATATGGTCTATTGCAAGAGTGACGCCTTAGACAATGCGGCCACCGAAGCGGGTGATTACCTTGTTGTATCAATGTATATTTTTTTGGTCATTTGGAATTTTAGGTAATATTTTCTTGGTTTGAGTCATATTTTAGTCATTTTGAGGCATGTTTAGTAATTTTTAGTCATTAATATAAGGTATTGATATTGAATAAGTATATTTTTAATAATATAGATAATTTATTAATGTATTAATGTTTTTCAACACACAGTTGTCGGAATGAGAATATAATATAATATAGTCACTGTCTTCTTTGCTTGTATGGCTGGAAAATAAACATTCCTAATAAGACATTGCAACTAGACTGGAAAAAGGATAGTTAATAATATATAGGCCTGCTTCAGAATAAGATATTTGTAAAGCAATATTACATTTAGCAGAATACAAGAGTTTAGTTAAAAGCTTTCATTGATTATGTATTTTATAGTTTGGTTAAGTGCGTGTTTGGTTTAGCCATATGAAATATTTTAAAATAATCTTTTGAAAATGTGAAGTAATTTTTTATAAGTTTATGGTCATTTTATGGGTAAATTTTTGATGTTTTTTTTCTGTCATCATAATCTGAGCTTTGCTCATGAGATATCGCACAGCCGTTGATCGGTGAGATTGGTCCAGTATATAACACCTCTGGAGCGCAGTAGTATGAAACTTGAGGCGTGCTAGTATCAGTCTGTGAAGGCTAACATGAGTTAAAGTCACTACGCTAGACAAAGTGAAGGGTGGATATAGACGTCACCTCGAAATACCGACGAGAACACATCATTCTCGAGGTGATTATACAACACCGGCCCTGAGCATACGAAAAGGACCACTCGAACCAGTATGATCTCACTAAGTTACTCACTGAATCTCTTCATTATAAATAGAATAGAGTTCAGAGGTTCAATGGCAATTACACATTCATACTACTTGCGTCGCACTGACCACACCATCAGTAGACAGTTCATTTTAAAAGAAGGGGTTCCTGTGGTTGTTTTTCAATCTGTGTGCCGCATTGGATCAGCGGGTGTTCCGTGGGAGTTTGGAGGAATATTTTTAAAAAAATAAAAAATTGAGGGATGGATTTTTTTTAAATTCATGACTAACATTTTTTTAATATCATAATTATTAGAATATTAACTATTGAACTTATAAACACAAACTTAATACTCGTTATTTAAATAATAAAGCCTCGCCTTAAGGTGGGATTGAAGGGGACGCGAGAAAAGGTCGTATTTTTGCAGTTTTTATGGCAAAACGTTCATTTGGCCAAAATAAATCAAATATTGTTCTAGTACAAACATAGAATTTAGTTTTCTTCACATGGTAACCTTAAAATTTATTGAATAACTCATCTGTCAAGGGTGTCCTGGAATTTAATAAAAACTTTTTCCCTTCATTTAAAAAGCTAGTTAGATAATGCCGCCATGCTCTTGACATAGGCCTTTATTCAAGAACTATTGATATCACCATCTGAAGAAAATTAAGCTCTGTGTTTGTAATGGAGCAATGTTTTATTTATTTTGGCCAAAGAAAAAAGTTTTGCCATAAAAACTGCAAAAAAACACTGGCTTTTTCTCGCATCCCTTTCCATACCACCTTAAGGGATGGTGTGTCTTGACAATTTTAGCACCTTGTTCAGTGTGCCGTTAGTTGAAAAAGGTCGAAAATCTCTGCTCTAATATCTAATTGCAAATAGATATATTATATTAGCTAGTTGAGATTTGCACGGTCTGCCAGGCACCATGCTATATTTTCCTGTCTATTGTGACGTCTGCTCTAGACTAGAGCTTGAGAACGTGAGCCACGTGACCAGACTAGTGACGTCAGCCCCAACAAGTCACGAAAGGAGGATTTCTAACAGCGAGCACAAACAAGTAGCAATGTAATTTCATACCATATTTGAATTTCATCATTCCTGTTCAGTCGGAAATGTGACATCACGTAAATAAGAGGAAACGTTCGAAATATGAGTTTTTATACTTTAATTATGGATGTAATATAAGCCTACATACTATTTACACTGTATTCATAATACAAACCTTAAAATACGCGATTTAAAAGTTTGCTAGCCAAAATACAAAACTAATCTATGTTCTGATTCATAGTAATAATAATTATTATTATTGGTTTGTGAGTTTTACCACAAGCGTGATTTATTTAACAGCTAAATATGTGGCGTAATAACGAGGAGGGCAATTTGGAGAAATACACCCGCATTAGCACGGAAAGCGGATGAGTAAACAAATTAAAATAATTTGGGGTTAGTTTTCACTTCATTGTCATTAAACTTGTAAAAGTAATCAAACATTAAAAAAAATCTAAATATTAGTATTATGTACCTGAAGCCTGTTTTATTAAAATTCGGCATAAGTTAATATTTAAATATCTCAATTACTGTAAGATGTTTAATGCAACTAACTCGAGAAAAATGTTGTGTGTTACAAGCGTTTTAAGGGAAAGTTGGTTAATGCATTAAGTGAGTCCAAATTACTGGTTGTTTTATTTAAGGTTGGGGAAAGTTGAACCAACCCTGCCTTGGGTTAATATGAGGGACCCACATTTTAAAAGTTTCTGTGTTAGCCATAAATATATGTTAAAATGTGTGTATATATAAAGATAAATATTTAAAGTTTGGCGTAAGCTAAAAGAGGACAGTAAAAGCTCGCTTATATAAACTTCCTCCAACCTACGATAGTAACGCTGCTACACAATTGAAAAACTTTTAACTTAAGAAAACAAAGTATTACTTGAATGTGTGACTTTGTTAATTCGAAGTATGGCAGGCAGTACGATCACATACGCTAACACTTCAAAATAGTTAAGTGTTGACTTTACAAATTCTGAGTGTTTCAAACGTAAAGCTAAAGTTACTTGACTAGTCAATCATGAAGAAGTCTTTTCCTGAGGGAGTTTGTCTTCTAACGCTAGAAGAGAGAAAGTCTTTCGTCATACTTTTTATCTAATTATTTTAACATGTAAAAATGTAACGCGATTATGCAATTAATATGAATGTTGTGGAGAAATATACATTCGATAAAAATAATAACTAATATAATATCATCTAATTATAGATAGCATTTAGCTTAGTACAATGTACGTCACTATATGTAGTCATTGTATTTTCTCCGTCCTTGCATTTTATTGGCTGAATGTTTTAAGTCTTAGAAAAAAAAAAGCATTGTGTAAATAAAAAAAATTGTAGAAATAAAAACTTTATATACCTAAGTTTAAGTTCTTTAATTGTGTAACCAGCTTAAGGTGGGGTGAAATATAATGTGAGTTAAGGTCTATATTTTTACAGTATTTATAACAAAAAATAAATAAAGTAAATTGTTGGCCAAAAATAAATAAAATTTGCTTCATTAGAAAGGTTTACTTCAATTTTCTACAGATAGTAATTTCTACAGTTCTTAAATATTTGTCATGTGCATACTGACAATTGACCTCAGCACTATGTCTTTATTTAAAAAGTCCTGTTCGAATTTCATTATATATTCATGACAAATATTCAAAAACTGTCGATAGCATTTTTGATAACAAATTACTAAACAATTATAAGACTAATCCTAAGACGTCTCTCTCTAATACAATTATAATCAAATTTGGTCTAATAATTATAAAATATTATTGATAACACAAACATTAATACCAACAAAATAAAATAATTAATATGACGATATCGATGCAGGCTAGGCAATCCTCACCAACCATAGTTAGACTAATAAAGAATAAATAAATAAAAATAATATTATAAAAACTAAACTAAACGTTTATACTGAGACAATATTTTATTTATTTTGGCCAAAAGTGTTTTTATTGTAAAAATAAAGACCCTATCTCAAGAATCTATGCTTGTACATAACCGCCCCTCATTAACCAACCTTACGTGTAAAAACACACGCTGGCCTTATTCTACACTGGATTTGATCTCCAGAAATGCGCGCCTATCAAAGACTAATGGAATATTTACCGTTGGCCGGTCTCTACCACCAAGTCCCGCAAGCAGCCAACGAACTCTCTATCAGTTGGCCATTTATCACAAAAACAAAGAGAGAGAGAAACAGCTGCACGTACAAGTTTAACGATACATCCCGTTCGCGATAAGTTAAAAACGCCAACTGTCTGACCGACCCAGAAGGTGATATAGTTCTACAACTCATTGTCCTGTATTCAGTGTTGCCACCATTTTATTAATATAAAATATTCCCTATGTTTTTCCAGGTTCTCAAAAATAAATTCTCATTTCTTCAACTAAACTTAGATCGAATTATGGAGAAATGGGATATAATTTTACATGAAAATGACGAGTGTGAACTCACGTTATTGGCGTTTAGAAAATAAATATATTGTTTGCGCCAAAAAAGAAATTTCAGGAGAAGAGAAAAGATAAAACATGTGTTCGTAAATTAACATGATTAGTTCAGCTAGCTTTTTCTTCTATGCCCAAGTCTACTATCTAAAGCTTACAGATAAATGATTCAAGTCAAAAAAAAATCTTGTAAGTATTTTCAAACATATATTTTTGTGAAATCCACTGTAGATTCTATTGTTTTTGTCTAAACACACATAAAAAAAACAAGTGCTTGACAGCTATGATTCAGTTAGAACAGAACGTCTACGTTATTGATGGACCAAAATGGCACGAACCAAAAACCAGTGGGATTTTTTTTTTGCAAAATAAATAAAATATTGCTTCAGTAGAAACAAAGAATTTAATTTTCCACACATGGTGATGCCAACAGTTGAATATTTGTCATGAGCATATCAACATTCGATGATAATTTTTAAATTAAGAGAAACAGTTGCCGATAAATTTCAGGACACCCTTGAGAGATATTCAAAATCTATTGAGATTACCATATGAATAAAATTTAATTATGTTTCTACTGAAGAAATATTTTATTTATTTTGATACAAAAAACTGCAAAAACACTGCCCTTAACTCGCGTTTCCTAAACCCCACCACCAGGACTGTATCAAATATTCAAATTCGGGGTCAGAGGAGGAGGGAGAGGTGAAGAAAGGGGGATATAAGAGTAGACCAGAGCGGTGCATACGAATTGCGGAGTAACTCATCCAAGGTTTGTCCCTTACACGAATTGCGGGGTAAAAATTAAATGTATAATGACTTTGTTCAAAATGAAAAATGGAAGCTGGGCTAGGCTAGGTTATGTTAGGTTAAATTATGAAATGTTAGGTTAGGTTAGTTCATGTTAGGGGTTAGGAGTTTAATGTGATTAAAGGTTGTTCCTAAACTCATGTGCACAGGCTGACAGGTATACTTTATTCCACAATTCAAGTACGCCCGGCCAGAGAACTCAAATAATACTTTTATGTTGTGTAAATTAGAATGTCAAAATATTTCAGAATATTGTATACGATTTCCTGATTTTTTCCACCCCTCGTTTCCTAGATTTCATGGACATCTCTAGGAAAATGGCAGATACGATGAGTCTTTGTCAGCGTGGTCACGTGACACGCACGAGTGCATGGGAAAGGTTGACTTTCCCATCTATCGAGACCGTGTGGACGTATCATGAATGCAGTACGAAAATAGAGAGAGAGAGAGAGAGAATTGGGTTGAACTGGACAGTAAACAATCAGCTGTGTGTGTTTCGAGCTGGATGCCGTGAATTGTCACAGTGTCCGCCGACAGCGGGAGGGATATATCACCGACAACTGGTTGTAACTGGTTTCGATACTCGTTCAGGGCAGATTTGTGCTCTAAGGGAGACGCCCTGCGGAAAGCAATGATAAATATTCTTGAGAAAAGGGTTTACTAAAGGGCAAAAGTCCTGCAATCATAGAAAGAGAGAAAAAAAATTGTAGGGGTTATCAGGGTATCCAGCCAAACTATATTTTAAAATTCCCTGACTTTTCCAGGTTTTTCCCGAGCCAATTTCCAACCTTCCCAGTCACTATATATTACATACATCATTTTTTATTAAGATCGCAACATGATGTAATACTATTTTTAAACACATACACATGAAATTGTGTCACTCTAAGAAATGACTAAAGTATTTCAGCCTAAGGCTGGGTTGTGCGAGCTAAGTTAAATTTGAGTGAGATTATATTGATACATTAATAGAAAGCCTTACACCAGTACAGTTCAAAATTCGTTGCGAGATATTCTTTTTTTAGTTTATTCATCCTATAATGTGAACAGATGAATGCACACGCGCTTAGCCTTGATTTTGACTGTAGACGCGCAGTATAAAGGGTGGAAAGACGACACGAAAATCACATTTTGACTTTGAGAATTGAGTATTTCAACAAATAAAACTATGTTAAAGGAGATTACCAGTGTGTATTAACTGGAAGAAAAATGTTATTTTGATTATTGTAAGTAAAAGTTGCGTATTCTCTTAGTGAATATGTGAGAATTCCAGATAACATATAAAGTTCTCTTCTCCCTGAACAAGCAAATTCCCTCACTTTTTGAGGTCATTCGTTTAGATCGCGAACCATCCAATAACGCAGCCACCTTTGACTTGCGCGGGCTTTATGCCACCAATTAAAATAATAAGCTAATAAATTATATATATAGTTTATTGGTTACTTCAAGCTGAGATACACCGCGCTACATCCGACATCCGCTCCACTGTACTCATGAGGTCCCAGGCCCCTGTTACTCCCACCATTGCCTTGTCTGACATCACCCGCGAATACACAAGTTCTGCTCGACTTATACCAGAGCGTGCGTCTCCGGGCCGGACGGTGTGAATGCGCACCCAAAGCTGCCATTGTTCCTTGGTGGGAGAACCCCCTCAGGCAGTTTCCTGGTTTCCGGCGACTGTTACGTTGTGTCCTGGTATGTACAGGAAGAAGCTAGACAATCTATACAAGTAAATGTTGACATGGAATGCCATATTGTGTGAGGATATCCACTCAGTCTAGTTCTGATACACACATTCATTAAGTCTAACAATGTTTTTTTTGTGGCACACGTCCGCGCAGCTAACACTAGACTAAGGACACGGAGAAAGAGTAAATTAACAAGGAAATGCACCAGAATTGGTTTGAATAGTGGATGAGGCCTGTGTTAGTGTCAGGAATCTTAACCACCTTCTACCGCGAATCTTGGTTGAATTTCTGACGACGATTTAACATCACTTACAGACGACTCGCACATGTTGACCTTGATAATTGAGATTAATATTCTCAGCTGTGTTAAAAGAGATTCACGTGTGTATTAACTGGAAGAGATATGTTATTTTGACTGTGGTGAATAAAAGTGTTTTTTTCAGTTAATACGTACAAATTCTAAAAGTTTTATTAAAACTCTTTGATTTTCCCCTGACCAAGCAAATTCTCTGTTTTCCAGGTTATTGGACAACCCGTTTTAATTCTGCCTAGTATTCAATACTGTAGGCCGCAGCCAAACAAAAATAGAAAGTTCTACCAATGGCCTGTGGAGCAACGAAGATTCTCTTGGTTTGGTAATGTAGTAGATTACCTCCTGCTTGTTCATAGTATCCTGGTGTAACAGATAGTCCAATCAATATAGTAGAGAGAAATGAAGTAACCAACCAACTTTTTGAAGATCGTGAGGGTACCCGCATCTACCACCAATACAGATTGTCTGTGACACAGGTCAAAGCCGAACTATGTCCACGCTAAGCTAATACAACTTGAATCAGGGGCCTGTAGTCTTCATTAAAATACAGTGGAAATGAGATGAGAAAAATAATTTAAACACAGTTTTAAAAATATAAGAAAGTTTTAGAAATTTAAATTTAAAAAATTAACTATTACATTAAACCTAACTAGGGAGAAAAAGGAAAGCAAAGTGAACAGTCAGTTGCACATGTCATGGCGTTAATAGCGAGGAAGAGAATAACACATGTGGACAGCTAGTTGCACATGTCATGGCGCTTATAGCGAGGAAGAGGATAGCACATGTGGACAGCTAGTTGCACATGTCATGGCGCTTATAGCGAGGAAGAGGATAGCACATGTCGAGAGAGATTTATACATGTCATGTTGTTACTCGTGAAGATAATGGCACATGTGGAGAGCCAGTTGGACATGTCTTGTCGTGAGATACTCGTGAGGAAGAGAGCACATATGGACAGTAAGATACAATTGTCATGGCGCAACTAAAAGACTAGTGTAACTAGGCCGGTCCACACGGGCGCTGTCAACTCATTAATTAGAAGCAGCTCCCAGAGCACTAATTAACAAAGGCACGCTCACGTTACGTTAACAAAAGAAATAAAAACTGTATTTCATGGAGACTGTAATAACAGTTTTTTTAACATTGAGTTACGCAAACTCGGGTATTTTAAAGTGAATTAATAATAAATACATTAAAACATAACATTTAGATTTTAATAATGTATATATATATATATATAAAGATAAAGATATATATATATAAAGATAAAGATATATATATATATAAAGATATAAAGTAGTGGGCCTAACGCCTATATATTTTTTAACACCGCGACTTACTACCTGTTCAGGTTATACGCATATATATATATATATAATTATTCTAATGGGGTACGGACGAGAAAGGAAGCATTTTAGAGTTTCAACTCGCATTTGCGTGGAAGGAGAGTGGGAAATCATTTAGTAAAAAAACCTCAGTAGAATCGACCAGAATTCTACGTCTTCAACAGGCAAGTATAACATGAGAGTGACGCCTGTCCTTTCGAAGATGCAAACGGGTATCTGTTCCGTTTGATAAGCCATATTTTGGTAGATATTATTACTACTTATAGAATAACACTAATAATATAGTAAAATATTATTAATGTTGACCACAAATAAAATAGGTTTTTTACATTATAAAAGTTTCTTCAAACAAAAATCCTACTATAGGTACTTGATTATATAAGTAAAGTTAGATTAGACGTGTTTTGTCTATGGACCAGTTTCATTGTCAGACTTAGTACGCCTCAAATGCACTGTTATACTAAATATAGGACGACACTTGACTAAATTCGAATGGAATGGGCCAGTTTCGCATATGAAATTGGCCCATTCCATTCTAATCTAGGTAAGTGTTGTCTTGTATTTAGAATAACACCGCATTTGAGACGTACTAGGTCTGACAATGAAATTTCCCTATTCAATTCTGTTCTAGGTAGGTGTTTCCAGTAAATAGTGTAGCCCCTCATTTGAGGAGTAGGTCTGACTATAAAACTGGCCCATTAAACTCTGGTCTAGGTAGGAGTCATCCAGTATTCAGAGTAGCGCCGCACTTGAGGCGTACTAAAGGTTGTTTCACACTATGGGGAAGCTCGCGCTCCACTAACACAGAGCTCAGGCCACGCTCAAATATCGTACATTGCGGATCAAATGGGAGTGTTCACACTAAAGGGAATGCCAAGCGCACTCATAATGACCACCGCGATCCTTGTCGATAATATTTTGAGCACGGTATTTTGATCGTAGCCCGAATGGAGCGCTACTGTAAACATGACGTGCACAGTATAGTCCCAAGCTCCAGTTTGTTTTCAACCCGTCGAACAAACATGGGTCCCATGGACGAGAACTTGATTGAACTTGTGCGTACCAAACCTAAACTATACAACTTGACAAATACATTTTATATTGATGATGTTTAAAAAAAAAGGTATGGAAGGGAATAGGACAGACTTTAAACAAAACGGGTAAGTTCCGACGTTTATTTTACCATCTTAAAAAATACAATAATTTTAAACCTACAAATTTAAATCATATTATGTTGCCAGGGAACCGAGACTGCTTCTGATATGAAGAATCTTGAAAATATTTCTCTTACGTGGTCGTTGCAGTGTGAATACCTTGGTGCATCCCCATGAGCGTGAGCGTGACGAGAGTGTGAGCGTGAGTGTCTCTATAGTGTGAACACCTCGGTGCATCCCATGAACGTGAGCATGACGAGAGTGTGAGCGTGAGTGTCTCTATAGTGTGAACACCTCGGTGCATCCCATGAGCGTGAGCATGACGAGAGTGTGAGCGTGAGTGGCCCCGTAGTGTGAAACATGCTTAATTCTGACTATGAACCCGGTCCTGTGTCTCAAATGAAGAGGTTACCAGACTCTCAAAACCAATCGCGTCTATTTCTCAAGTATAGTACAGTAGTTTTATTTGATTGAGGTCAACCGATGGCGTCCGAGCGTCGCCTCCCTCGGATAATCAAGTGCAATGTTTACATCCACAGCTCCAGTTTCTTGCTGGCTGGCTCATCTCCTCTGCAGATCTATTAATACATCACATACGCGTCCATTGGCCATGTGCTGACTGGATATCTCGAACTTCTCACACCAAGAGCCACACACTACCTTCAACAAGATTTTACACTGTCTGTACCCACCTCGGTGGCGTAGTTAGCTAACGCGCTAGTCGTGTTGAGCTAGGCTGCCGAGGACGGAGAGATCGAGGTTCGAATCTCGGTCGGGTGAACTGGGGTGATTTTTCCTAAATGGTTTTCCACTCTCCCTCCACGCAAATGTGGGTTCACTTCCTCTATATTCAACCTTCCCAATTCCTAATCCATTAGCGTAATTAGTACTTAAGCGTATAACCCAAACGGGTAGTAAGACGCGGTGTTAAAAAAAATACACTGCCTGTACTAGCATCGATGGGGGGAGGGGGCGTTCGTGCCAAGACGTCAACCTCGTTTGGTTTGATTTGCCGGTGACGGGGTTAAGGGTATGTGGGTGTCAAATCGCAGCCGGGCGTATTGTGGGTGTATGTGTCTTCATTTAATCGTTTTCACATTCTCCTTTCACGCAAATGCAGATACATTTAGTCTAAACTCTTATCTTCTTCAACCCTACCTCATCGGATATAAGACGCGTTGCTTACACAGCCAAAGGGTCATTTAGAACATTAGTAAATATCTGGAGCGTTACAACTGGGTTGTACAGTCTAATTTTCATTGGAAGGACCTTATCTGATAGCTAGAAAAGTTTTTTTAATCACCGCGTCTTACTACCCGTTCGCGTTATAAGCATATGTAGCCTACTAATTACGCTAATGTATTAGGGATGAGGAAGGGTGAATTTAGAGGAAGTGTGCATTTGCGTGGAAGCAGAGTGGAAAACCGTTTAGAGAAAAGCACCCAAGTACACCCGTCCAATATTCGAACCCCCCACCCATAAGCCAGACCAGACGAGACTGTCGCCTTTATCCGGGTGAGCACCGAACACACGGAGTATGTGTAAATATTGATCAAAACTTGTTGGTGCAGTGTATGCCATGAGCATCTCTTGCAAAGAGACCAATGGACCGCTTGTTGGGAACTGTAGTAATAATAGCCCCGTTAACACTTAGCAGCAGTTCCACACCATTTAAACATGATAGCAGAGAGCTTTAATTAAAGGAGGCCTTTATTCCCCCCTTTCAGCCCTTTCAGCCCTCACCAAACATCACCAGTACATGCCAGTGACGAGTGCATTTCAGGGGTGAAACAAAGATGTATGTGGGCCAAGAGATGAAATTTTCTGGTAAAATCAAAATAGATAATTAAAATGACATGTAAATGTAAAACAAAGAATATACAAAACCAAGAGTTTTGTAGGTTGTTCTCTATGGTTGTAAAACATGGTATTTTACCTTAATTGACGGGGGGGATTTAGTATGTTCGAAAACAAGGTGCTAAAGAAGATATTTGGTCCAGAAAAGGGATGAGGCTACTGGGTAGTGAAGGAGGTTACATAATGATGAGTTACATAACCTGTACTTCATCACAATACATTGTTAGAGTAATCAAATCTCGTAGATTATGGCGGGCAGGACATCCAGCGCAAATGATAGAATCTAGAACCATTTTCAGGGTATTGACTGTTAAACCCAATGACTGGTAAACCCAATGGGAAGAGAGCATTGGGAAGACCTAGACGCAGATGGGAGGGTAACATTAGAATGGTCCTGAAAGAGATAAGGCGAAATGAGGTGGTCTGGAGAGAACCAGCTCAAAATAAGGATATGGTATAGTGAGGTGGACTGGATAGAACAAGCTCAAACTAGGGATATGGTATAATGAGGTGAACTGGATAGAACTAGCTCAAGAGAGGGATAGGATGTAATGAGGTGGACTGGATAGAACTAGCTCAAGTTAGGGATAGGCAGTAATGAGGTGAACTGGATAGAACTAGCTCAAGAGAGGGATAGGATGTAATGAGGTGGACTGGATAGAACTAGCTCAAGTTAGGGATAGGC
>CABFWB010002052.1:51963-91711 GCA_902151455.1 Timema bartmani | reverse complement strand
TCAAGTTAGGGATAGGGTGTAATGAGGTGAACTGGATAGAACTAGTTCAAGATAGGGATAGGGTGTAATGAGGTGTACTGGATAGGACTAGCTCAAGATAGGGATAGGGTGTAATGAGGTGAATTGGATAGGACTAGCTCAAGTTAGGGATAGGGTGTAATGAGGTGAATTGGATAGGACTAGCTCAAGTTAGGGATAGGGTGAAATGAGGTGAACTGGATAGAACTAGCTCAGGATAGGGATAGGGTGTAATGAGGTGGACTGGATAGAACTAGATCAAGTTAGGGATAGGCTGGACTGGATAGAACTAGGTAGCTCAAGAGAGAGATGGGTGGCGTATTTTTGTATGTGCGGCAATGAGCTTCCGAGTCCCTGGTGCCAAAGAGTAAGTAAGTAAATATATAAATAAATAAGTAAAATTACATAGGAAGGACAAGTATTCGTAGGAGATTTGTTTATAACAATGACGTATTTACATATTTGGTTAGCAGTATTACAAACAGGGGAATCCTGAATTTAGTGACACAGCAAACCACCAACCAAAAAGTGTTAGAAGGTAACTTTAATCGCTAGTATTGCATGTAGGTTATCTTGTAGCGATCTTCAGGACGTATCCAGTCCATTTAAATGGGAATTAGAGGAAAAGTTTACAAAACTGAAAATACTCCATTTCACATCTCTAATGTAGGCGAACTTACTGGTGGTCAAGTTTGACATGCGCAGACAAATTGTAGGAGAATAGTGGGTGGACATATTATTATTATTATTATTATTTGGCACCACGTCTTACTACCCGTTCGGTTTGTACGCTGGGTGTACATACGAAGTACTTTTAAGAAAATAGAAACTTTTTTTTATCAACATTTTAAACATGTTATTACAGTATCCTATTATTTTATAGGTAATGATCATATCTGTCAAAAGTGACGGCTGCAGATAACATGACTTGATGTCCGATTAAGGGAAAGGAAATCTAGTAACTTATTCTAGGTGTCAGATATATCCATTCGTGAGAAAATTATGGTTTAACATTATTTTTAAAAAAAAACCTATTAGATAACTATTTCATAATCTTGTAAAGGAAGTGTTGGGGCAATTTTTGGCAACATGAAATATTGAAACAACAAAATGTTTTATATTTGAGAGGGTAAAATTACTTTCATTTTTATATAGAGCATTTCAATACCCGAACCCTAATTTTATAGAAAACCCACTTTAGACCACCACCCCCTTTTTCTTCAGAATTTATTGATTCATATTATGAAAAAGGTTTTAAAATAATATTGAAATAAAATCAATTAGTTCATTCAAAATTGCATAGTAAAAAACTTGACTGAAAAAAAAAATATTTTGAATATTTTTAACACAAGAACATTTTAATACTCAACTTGGCATGGTGAAATTTAATATTTTTCCACAAAAAGCCGTGCCGGAACGGAGTTCCCGCTCCACTACACCCCTGATAACCTTATGTATAACTGTATAATTTATCTCTACATTACTAATATTTTTTATAGCACCGCGTCTTACTACCCGTTCGGGTTATACGCTTATATAGGCCTACTAATTACGCTAATGGATTTAGGAATTAGGGGGATTATATTTATAGAAAATGTACCCATATTTGCGCGGCAGGAAAGCGAAAAACTATTTTGGAAAAAAAAACTTCAGTACGTACCCAACTGAGACTCGAACCTCGATCTCCCCGTCATCGGCAGTCTAGCCTACTGCGAGAGTAGCGCGTTAGACCATGTAGTCACCGAAGCGTATATACATTACTAATAGGGGTTTTCGAAGCTTTGACTCAGCTTTGAAACTTCGAAACAAATGTCAGCTTTGACTTCGCTTCGAAAAAAATTCCTGCTTCCAAGCTTCGTCAATTAAAATAATGACAGCTAAAATACTCGATTTATGGTCAATTATTGCCATTTATACATAGTAGGCTTTAAAACCATATTTATTTAGAAAAACTCTTAAGTAATTGAATTGTACGTTGTAATATAAATTGATTTATTAGATTAAAATTAAATATTAGTAATAATAAACAATACAACATTTTCTAAGTAATTTCAGTACATAGAGTTCAATAAATAACAATATAATATATTTTTCTAGTGTAAAAACACTTAACAAAAAAACATTCGAGCTTCGATTCTGCTTTGAGAATATTACACATAGGCCTATTCGATTCGATTTCGCTTCAAAATTAAAAAATAGACTTTGCACACCCCTAATTATTAATTAAAACGAACTAAAGACTGTAATAGTACAGTTATAATAATTTTATTTCCGCCATTGTGGCAACATGATTTTACAGTTTTCAAATAACGGACTTTCTATGAAAATCAGATTGTAGTAGGCCTAGTATTTTATGAGTTGTAACCTTGTTTTTTATAAACGCCAGCTTAGAATAACCTCGTTTTTAGTGCATCCCCAAACTAAGTTAAATAGGAGACTCAACCTTGACCCTTGGTGTATACAATAGGTACTGTTTGTGAATTGTTACGGCTTACAAGTAACATTTAGGCTAAATGTAAAATATGATTATTTTCCTTGATCTCTACCGTTGGTTTGGTACCTTTTGTTTTAAATAGGTCTAGGACTAGCCTACATGCTAAGCTAAAAAGTACCAAAAAAATATAAATATATTTGGGTCCCTTAAAACAATAAAAAAAACACGTTTTTTATTAGAATGTATTGAAGGATCAAGACAGCCTAGTAGAATAGGACTGCATAGAATCGTGCTTCAAAATAATGTGTGAATAAGGTGAGTTTTCAANAACGCGCTAGTCGTGATGAGCTCGACCGCCGAGGACGGGGAGATCGAGGTTCGAATCTCGGTCGGGTGAACTGGTTTTTCCTAAATGGTTTTCCACTCTCCCTCCACGCAAATGCGGGTTCACTTCCTCTAAATTCAACCTTCCCCATTCCTAATCCATTAGCGTAATTAGTACTTAAGCGTATAACCCGTACGGGTAGTAAGACACGGTGCTAAATAATAATAAATAATAATATTTTGTTATAGTCAGAAATTTGTTTACTGTGTTGTGTATACAAGTGCCAAAAAACATTAATTTTTTAATAATCTGATACAGGAAAAAAAAAATTATTTTTATTTATTTGAGGTATTTAACCTGCACTATCAGAACCAACTTATTACATTTACCGACGAGAATTTCTATGAACGAGAGCGAAAGGGCCTACTAATTTTGACAAGAAAGTTATTTTTACACCTTCCAAGGATCTTTTACATCCCACAATATAAATATGGGACCGACGGCTTTAGTTCCCCTCCGAAGGAAATTGTGCTACGGATTTTTATAGCTCAAGAAAAATCCGTCGACTCCGGCCTGGTTTTGAACCCACGAACATCGGATCCCGAGGCGAAGACTTTACCTCAAGTCCACAGAGGTTGATAATCGGTTTTAAAATGGTAATATTTGTATTATTATAATGGATTGTCTGTATCAGTGGCGAAGCCAATGTTTGGAGGAAATGATGGCGGGCAAGCGGGGCAAACGAAACCAACAAATCCGCGAATAATGTTCATAAAATCTCAAAACATATGAAATAAAACTAATATGAAGATATGTAGAAATATCAGATAAGTTTAAAACCCAGGATACTCAGAATGATATTCAAAAACGTATAGTTACATTTGCCCCTATAATTCTCAATTGTAAAACTAAGTGCAAAAATTAATAGTTCTATGGACTCCCAAATTAGATTTCTGGGTTCACCACTGGACCATTTATTTTTGTGTCAAACAAGAAAGAAAAAAAAACTAATAATATGTATGGAAGGGCATAATATGTACTCACCAGGTAAAGGTATGGCGAGCAGGGTACGTAGTACCCCCGATTCATACTTGGGTCTTGCGATTTAACTCTTCACCCCGCCACATCGCTTAAGTCATTTAAGAAACACTTCTACATCATTCTGGACCAGATTTGAACCAAAACCACACTCTAAGAAAAGTCACAGAGCAACGAGATGTATAACCTCAATACATATCAGCAAGTCCCTCTGATTCAATCCTACTCGCAGCTCGAAACTTGACTTTTAGAAAATTTCAATATTGCGTTTGAATAAAAACCATAGTTTGGACCTATAACTATTACAACCATAGCTAAGTCTATTTTCTGATAACACAAAGCACTTTGGAAGCCTATTTAGGCTAGATTACAGTATAACAGTATGGGCTAAGACAAAATAACGATTGGCATTCACGGTCAACGTCACACAATCACACGGAAGGTTTTTCGAGTATTCCAACTTCTTACGCGAACTAAGAGGTTTACATAAATACTATCAATCGAGAGTGACGTTTTGTAGATTCACGTATTCAATTCGAATTGATCTGTATCCCCTATTTTCTTTTCAATACTCGATAAACGCTTAGAATTTACAAATATCAACACACGCGACATCAAAGTAACACTTGCCAGCCTGAAACTCGCTCACAGACTCGCGCAGTCGCGTACACTTGGATCAACTTTGCTTCTACGTCCGATTCTAGTGAACTCTAGCGCCAACGGTCCTTAGCGTCTAATACATCAACTACAAGTAATACGAAACATGTTTCGGCTGCTCAACCGATAAATCAGGAAATGAACTTAATATTACATACTATGATTATTACTATAGCGGTGATTTTTTTTTTTCATTCACACTCTAGCACCAGCCCTCTCCACGGGATTTCAAATTTAATTGAAAACATGAAATGTTTTTTTCTTACAAGAAAACCTTGTTAAAAATTTTAACCTTTTAGTTTGCACTACAATTATTTTTCTTCATACGAAGCTGTATTACATTTAATACTTTCAAAAATGTTTTATTTAACCTCTCTAAAATAATAAACGCCTCCTTCCTAAGAAAAAATATTGTAAGCTTATTTAATCATTGTATAATGTATAATAATGAATAATATTAGGGATTTTAAAATAATGTCACCAAATTCCCAAATTTAAGGCTATATTTATGATACCAAAATTATTTATAGAGCTATGAAAAGAATGCCATTCTATTTATTTTAAATTTATTTTTATAAATTTTCTAGTCGCATTCAGGTTGAAGCAAAACCCTTCTCTTTGCAATTTCTCTATTTTAAGTATAGAGTGCCAGTATATTGACAGTGCTTGCAGAAGTTTTTTCCAGGCGCACCCATGGGTGGGTGGGTGAGGGAATATATTTTACCCCCCTCCCCTGAAAA
Source organism: Timema bartmani (assembly GCA_902151455.1). NCBI lineage: Eukaryota > Metazoa > Arthropoda > Insecta > Phasmatodea > Timematidae > Timema > Timema bartmani. Next base: position 86,499 of record CABFWB010002052.1, on the reverse strand, counting down.
AAATTCTGCCAGCGCCACTGCTAGGAGTTTTTTTTAAATTATAAATTGTCAGGGTTTTTAAACAACGTTGTTGCCAAGATTTAAAAACAAGGTAGAACAATGATTAGTTATTATTTCAGATTTACCCGCCTCGGTGGCGTGGTTAGTTAACGCGATAGTTTCGTGTTGAGCTAGACTGCCGAGGACGGGGAGATCGAGTTTCAAATCTTACTCGGGTGAATTAGGATGATTTTCCCTAAATGGTTTTCCACTCTCCCTCTACGCAAATGCGAGTTCACTTCCTCTAAATTCAACCTTCCCAACTCCTAGCCCATTAGCGTAATTGTTACTTAAGATTATAACCCGAACGGGTAGTAAAACGCGGTGCTAAATATTATTATTTCAGATTTGTATTTGTCTCCGTTTGAGTTGATTTAAAAAGGGCCTCATCGTATGTCTGTAATGGCAAGCGGTATCTAAGTTGTTCCCGGAGTCGTCTCATAAGTGGCGCTAGAAAACTGGTCTTCAATTTTGAGTCGAGTAACAGATAGTTGTGTTGCGTCCGTGTTATTAATTTCTATGTTTCCAGTGAGTGTTTTTGTGTAGGGAAGCCATTATGATAAAAAGGGTAGTCTTTGAATTAATGGCTAAACATAAACGTGCGCAGGGTATGGCTGATGGGGTGTCAGTTTTTTTTATTTTATTAGCACCGCGTCTTACTAACCATTTGGGTTGTACGCTTATGTACTAATTACGCTAATAGTTTAGGGATGAGGAACGTTGAATTTATAGGAATTGTACCCGCATTTGCGTGGAGCGAGAGAGAGTGGGGAAACAATTTAAGGAAAACCACTCTCAGAACACCCAACCGGTATCGAATCTGGATTCCCCCGTCTTCGACAGTCTAGTCTACTGCGAGAGTAGCGCCCTAGACCATGCGGCTACCGAAGTGGGTGGGTGCCAGTTGAAAAGCGAAGGGGGCGGGATCCAAGAAACCTCCACCCCTGAGAATAAGATAGATTTTTTTCAATAACAATAAATTAAAAACAAAGTAAAACGACATTTTATTTCAAAAGATTATTCTTTGAAGAAAAAAAATAAAGTGCACTGGTATACTTTCTCCGGCTAAAAGGTACTTTTTTTTTAACTCTTCAATAATGTCAACCAACGACGTTATTTTAAATAGGTACTTTTTTGTTTGGTCTCTCCACCCTTTACTCTCATTGCGTGGCTAGTGACAACCACGCCTGTGTGCCTAAATACTGTATAAGAAATTTAAACACAATATTACACGGACTGATGGGCGGAGAGGTACGTTTGATTTTTAAGTGTGGTACGTAGATTTTATGTTCATTTAATTGGGTTTTTTCATCCTAAATCCTCATACAGTATCTTAGAAATCATGGTAAAGTATTCTTGAATTTTATAAAGAAAATAAACACTTTTTACAACTTGTCCCTTTTTTCTCTCTCTTCAACAAAGACAGTAATCCTGCTGACGGTATATTTTTGTTTTTGTTTCTTCAAATTAATGTTGAAAAACTACACCTGGCCAAGGTTTTTAACTAAACGCTTCATTGATATACTACTGGGCCAATCAGGTTCGTTGTTTGGAAATAGAGTTGGAAGAAGCAGCACTTACTATTTTTCTGTACACGCGGTTGAGGGTAGCGTCAGGTTGAGGGTTGGAAGCTTATTGGGTGTGATATGTGCTCACCCTCGTGGCAACTGCCCTGACCCGGACGGGACAAGAGGCTTCCCCTCTCTGCCTGAGCGATGTTCCTAGTCCGGTAATCCTGGCAGAGTGCCTCCTTGTGGTGACTGCCCTGACCTGGATGGGACTAGAGGCTTCATCTCTCTGCCTGGGGGATCTTCATCCTCCGGTAATCCTGGCAGAGTGCCTCTTCGTGGTGGGCCCCGGGCAACGTCCGGAGTGCTTAATCCGAAGGGCGGCTATATCTCTGTCGATATCATTTGTGTGACTGAGTGAATGGGAAAGAGGAGGCGTCACCTAATCGCCACACGCTAAACGGTTGGTATTAAGTACCTCCCGGGAAAGCTGATCAGCTATGAGGTCCCCACTGGGCAGCTCAGGTAAAATACCTCTTTAGGGCGATTCCTCAGGCTAGGCGCCTATTCTCTTTCGAGGGCCCAAACGAGGTAAAAGTTCTCTTCAGGACGATTCTTAGGTTGTGTCTTAACTCCCTAACGTCCAGCACAAATGGAAGGAGGAGGCAACTCATCCCGCCAATGGAAGTGCCCAAGGCATTTGGGTTTTCTTAGCTATCCGGTGATGACAGGGATCGATGGTGAGCGAGGGGTTATCGGTTCCTAAATTACCCACTTCGCATGTTATGTGCGTGGCTACGCTCGAAGGATACATTTATGATGGGTTCAAGGAGCCTCGCAAGGGGTGTTTGATCCCCAGATAAGTGGATGCCAAACCCTGACACGGCAAGTGAGTTTCCACTTTGAGAAAGTATCTTACCTGTATAAGATGTTGGACTAGGGACGTGGTGGGTTCCTTAACGTACACGCGGTTACGTAATCCCCGAAAGCGGAGAAATCGAACATTTTTAGTTCACTCACTTTAGCAAGACCGATTCAACTTCGGATATGAATCTCTCTGTGTCAAAATACGATTTTTAAGGCTTCTATATATATTAATAATCAAATAAAATAAACACACACAAATAGCTTCCAGCAAAAAATAATACAGTTCTGTCCACACAAAAAGTCACATCTCATTTGACTAGATATAAACACGTGTTGGCGCTGCCAACTTAGTCGCTTGAAAAATCGCCTTGCCCGCCACCCAAGATTCCGCTTCTGGCAGGTTAAGTGATCTCTATACTATACTAGACTGGGTGGACATAAATACACCCCTTACAAAAGACCAAAGCGTGACGCTCAGGTTTATCGTCTACTTGATGTTGAGGGGACAGCGCTAACGGTTTCTTTCAATATTCTTGTGAGCAAGCAAACATGTATTATAATATCACACTTGGGTGACTAAGCATTTACATTAAAGGATATAAAATTCAGTTTCACGGGTAATAGTGTAAAAAACCGATTAAAATCTTTGATGTATTAAAATATGTAGCTATCACCCGTGTTGTTTACATTTTGTAAAGGATACTAATATTTACAGTTGGCTATTAGTTTAACCATTTGTTTCAAAATAAGATAAATAAACCATATTATAGTGAAAGTTCGATAACTATGGGGCCTAATGAACAAATATAGCTAACCACTTGATTACATTTATTTGAATGACAAACTTTGTGTTGTAGTCTTGCGTTCAAACGATCATTTAGGTTATAAGCTTTTGGGAGGTTTACCCGGATTTCTGTAGATATCCCGTTCCGTAAGGTCTTATTTCATACCAGAATCCTACTTATAAAAATATTTTGGTAAGATGAACGGTCTAATTGAATAGTAGTGTGACGTTCCTTCTGTAAAGTCTTTATTATACCAAAATACTACTACAAGTTAGTATTTTGGTACGAAATATGGCCTTCCAAAACCAGCTTCATTTTAAAATCATGGTATATATTAGTCTACATCAACTGAATTAGAGAAACAAGTCATGAGTTTCGAACTTAGTTATGCTGTTTAAACCTTTTATTAACACATTTGTTTCATTTAACTATCATATTCATTGATGTATCTCATATAATCATACAAATTAGCAAACGATTTCAAACTGCAGCATTGCCTTAAATGTGTGTAAGAGAGAAAGATATACCCGAAAGTTTCTTTCTCTCTTACACAATAGTGTGCAGACGACAGCTCAAAATTTGATTATATTCATCAGAAGCTTAACTACAGTGGTCAGCTTTTTGTTCTGCCGAATTTTACAAGTTTTTTTTGATACTGGCGTCACGTTTGTACCAAGTATTATTGCAATTAGCGTTTGGTACAGATTATGTGTTTTATAAAATATTCCAGTAACTCATGCGGTGGTTGCTATAACAACTGGTTCCAAGCCCCAGCCCCACCTATAAAGAAGAGTTTTAGATTATACAATCTTGGATCTTCAGTCTTCGATCTAATGATTTTTCCGTGTAAACCCGGTTTAATGTCTTCAAGAATGTTGAGAATGTTTTGTAACACACGTTTTTCTATTTTATTTTATACTTAGTGTAAAAATAATGTTGCTGTGATAGTAATAGTAATAATATTAATAATTTACAACTTTAAGTAAAGTGACAGTTCAAGTTACTTCAGTTGAAAAGCCGCGTCTGGTTACCACACACTGCCGGTTGATGGTATTTATACTCCTATTTAAATATTATATATTAAATCATACGCTCTAAGTGTTTATAGACTTAATAGTTTTTAGGTCCGTATACGACAATTTTAATATGATACCAACCAACTTAACAAAACCTAACCTTCATGATAAGTGCATGGAAGATTGGGCTTTTTTTTGTATAAAAAGATAGTATCTGTCAGTTATTACGTAAGAGTGGATAAAGTGAGAGTTAGCTAAATTAACTTTATTTAATAGAAAAAGTGAAAATAAAAAATCCGGCTTCATTTTAAGTTGTGTCTCGTAGTCTTTACTATAAGTGTGCCAAGTTTCAGCTTGTTAGATCATCTAGGGCAGCAATTCTTAACCGGGGGGCCACGAGAGGTTTTTTGGGGGCCCTCGAAAAAATAATTTACAATGATATTTGCTTATTACCGAAGTCAATTATCTGAAATTTTACGTTTCGGAGGAAAGAATTCTATGATCGTAAGCATGTAAGTAGAGTAGACTCTCGATTTTCCGAGGTAATGGAACGGAGGAGAAGCGCGGATAATATAAATCACAGATATTACAAATAATCCCCATCTGTTTACCATCGCTACTAAAAATGTGCTGCCATTTGTTCCTACTTATTTATGTGAAAAGGGATTTTCCACAATGGTAGATATTAAAACGAAGCAGAGAATTCGACCTCGAATCGACTCCTGCATGCGAATAACATTAAATTAATACAATATAGACAAGAATAGACTCATTAGTGGAAAGTGTTCAACAGCAGAAGTTCTATTAAATACTTTAGGTAAGTTAATTTAGTTTTTTTATTTGTTTGTTATTATAATCAGTAAATAAAGCCACTATTTTAAAATAGATCCTAATAGATAATTAATATGTTAGTAAAAACTAGGGGGTCACGAAAAATATTTTAGGATATTTAGGGGGCTGCAAGTAATAAAAGGCTAAGAACCATTAATATAGGGGATAGACCCTAATGACCTCAATGTGTCGATGGGCCTTTAAACCCTAATCTAGGGGATTATGGAGAGTGTGAAAAGACACACACATTAGGAAATTATATTCTGCAGATTCTTCAAATTTCTATTGAAACAATGAATGTCAGTTGAATGACACTTTAATCTGGATTGAGGGTGAAGAGGAGGTTGAGGTTCGAACCTCGACAGATGTACTGAAGATGTTTTTCCATCCTCTCTTCACGGTGATGGGGGATGTATTTCCATTAGGTTTTCGTCCAACCCCAATTCTTAAGTCGTTAATAGCCCTGGTGTTGAACGTACTAATAATATTTTAAAAAATAACAAGAAGTACTTTATTGACTTATCTAAACTGTCTCAATTATTGAAGTGTAGAAAATACTTTAAATAAAACAAACTTGCTTTTATTTAGAAACATATTTACTCTTTTTTTTTCAAAGATTCACTCAAATTTGTTCTTATGAAACTCATTGTGGATGATATTAATTACATTCTGTCAATAGCCTAAGTGACAGTTACAATGGACATCCTTCTTACCCCAACCCCTCACGGAACATTTGTAAATTCATTACTACATACACGTTCTAAACGTCTTAGCAGAATAAGCCATTTATAATTTTTTACCGGGTGTATAAAATGGCCTTGAGTGGAATTCAACTATAATTGTAAATATTCTGTACGTCCTCAGGGTAACTAAATAGGCTCTTCCTTCCTCCCATGTTGTCAACCTCCTGAAACGAGCTTGGAAACGCTCCGAAACCATCCTTATTCTCAGGGCCACAGCATGACGAGAATATCCTGTCATGGTCTTGGTCTTTCATGACTGATATCTTATAGGACGTAACTACTGGTGGCTCCATCCCAGGATCAACCCACGAAGAAGGTTGGACAGATATGTTGGTAAAGTGTAGCTCTCCGTGGTCTACAGGTCGGTCCCTTCTTCCCGTGGGTGACCGCGACATAACATGTATGCTGGGCGCAGACCCCATGCTTCCTCTATTGCCATGCGCGCGCGTGGACCGGTGTCTCACCGCCTTGGTTGCCTTTTGATGTCCACAATACGGAGAAGTCCTTGGTCTTGGAGGGAACTTCTCGCAGTTAAACGTCTTTTGGATGGGCGCGGTAGGAGGCCTCCTATAGATATCAGTGTACTTGATAGTCGGAATGTCAAGGTTCTGGATATTCCTCTGCAGCTGTCTCAAAGCTCGTCTCAACGGAAGAATCTCTCTCTCATAGTTATTTATCGCTGCTGTGATTATGTCCTCTCCACCGCAGTGCTCAATCCTCCTTATGGACATATTTATGGAGTGCTGGCTTGACATTATAGGTTGTCCAACGAACATTGCGTTAGGCAGCTCATCTAACCCAGTTGTGTTAGATCTCGTCGCATGCTTTCGACGCGCAACTTCACAGCAGCAACAAGGTGCGTTTGACGTTCCTCCGGCGACCCCCATCGCTCCAAAAACCGACTCTTCCAATTTTAATATTTTAGGTATAATTTCTTGTTTCCGGCTAACCTTCTTGCACGTAGCGGAGGAAGATATTATTGGTTTATCTACACTTTTCATCACTTCAGACAACGGCTTGTATATGTCACAAAAGCAGTCCAGACCCACAGAGGGCAATTTATTTGTTGGTGAGTATATGGATCTCCTGTCCAAAATTCTCGATTCCTTGGTTTTGTAAAAGTTGTGAGAAGGTTTCATCATTTTGTAACTTATGGTGATATTATCTTCCAGGTCTTTCTTGGATTTTGTCATTTTTATCGTCAACATGTTAGGTCTTTCATTAATATCCTTAATGGTTTCCATAGGAAATATCGCCTTCGAAATGTCTTTTGTTGACTTACGGATTTCCAAAACAATAGATGGTTTCTCGGGAATGTATTTAGTGACATCATTCGGCTTTGGTGATGAGAGTTCACCCCTCGACTTATCAACTTCTGGTAGTAGTGCTACTGACGTTATTTTTTCCCTTTCGTTTGTGCTACAAGTCGTGTTTGCCAATGGAAGTTCGGATGGTTGCATGGGCACCAGCAGAAGCGTTAAATTAAGAGGTAATGTTATTTTATAATGCATTTCACGTTTCTGTGATGATTCCATTGGTAAAGTAACCTCTTCTTTGTCATTTTCAACTCTCTGAAGGACTGTCAATTTATCAAGTTCATCTATATTAAACGGTATTTCAAATTCAAAGGAGGTTCCCTCGGGTTTGATTACTTTAGATTGAGCCATTCTTTCAAAATTTTCAAATTTAACGGAGCAAGTTATTTCTTCTGCCGTTTCGCATACCCTTGATGAATCTAACATTTGTTCTGCCACGTTATTTTTCTGTGTCGGTTCATGTGATTGGACTAAGGCGATACTAATTATGGAGGGTGAAGTTCGAGTTATTGCTTGTGGAATCCCTTCTACTTTAATGACTTTGCTAGATTTTGTATTTAATATTTCATCGTTTATATAAAATACCTCACCTTTCATTAATCTTTCTATTGGTATAACTACATCCTCATTGTTTTCTCCAACCACACGCAGCAATGTCAGATTCTCAAGGTCCTCTTTATCTGATGGAATTTTAATTGCCAAAGCAGATCCATCAGATTTGAGTAATTTAGACTCGATCACTCTATCGGAACCTTCATATTTCAATACGCACGTTAGTTCTTCTGGTATTTCCCTATCTAGAGGTGAGTCAATAATTTGTTCCGGTATATTATTTCGATGTACTTGGCCATGGGTTTGGACTCTGAAGGTACTAACAACGGAGGTTGGAGGCCGAGACGTGGTTATAGTAGGCTCTTCTCGTCTAAAATGTTTGCTGGATTTCGTATTTAATGTACTTTCTTGTACTCTAAGCACTTTAATTTTCATTGTTGTTTCAATAGGTTTAATAACATAATCATCGTCCTCAATCATCTGAAATGGCGTCGACGCCTCAAGATTCTCCATATTTAGTGGTATTTCAATTTCGGAGGGAGATTTATTAGGTTTGAACACTTTAGATTGGATGGCTTTATTGGAACTTTTATATTTCAAGATAGGTTTTATTTCTTGCGGAACTTCATCTTCAGCGTGCAAGTACTTTTTATTTTCCTGGGAATTATTTTGATTTCCAGGTTCTTTTGACTGGACTTTGATGGTAGCAATGACAGAGGTTGGTGGTATAGGTTGGACGGATTTATTGGAACCTTCATGTTTCAACATAAGCTTTATTTCTTGTGGAATTTTATCTTTGGAATGCGAGTACAATATTTTTTCCTGGGAATAATTTTGAAGTCCAGGTTCTTTTGACTGGACTTTGATGGTAGCAATGACAGAGGTTGGCGGTATAGGTTGGATGACTTTATTGGAACCTTCATATTTCAAAGTATGCTCTATTTCTTGTAGAAATTTATTTTCGTTGGTTGAGTACAATTTTTTTTCTTCTGAGTAATTTTGAGGTCCAGGTTCTTTTGATTGGACTTTGACAATAGCAATGACAGAGGTTGGTGGTATAGGTTGGATGACTTTGTTGGAACCCTCATATTTCAAGGTAAGCTTTATTTCTTGTGGAATTTTATCTTCAACACGTGCGTACATATTTTCCACCTTGGGGCCATTTTGATTTTCAGGTTCTTTTGACTGGACTTTGACAATAGCAACGACAGAGGTTGAAGGTTTAGGTTGGATGACTTTATTGGAACCTTTATATTTCAAGGTAAGCTTTATTTTTTGTGGAATTTTATCTCCAGCAAGTGAGAACCTATCTTCCACCTTGGGATAATTTAGTTTTCCAGGTTCTTCTGACTTGACTTTGACGATACTAATGGTGGAGGTTTGTGGTTTAGTCATGGTTGAGGGGCAATAATCTAATCGAAGTAGTTTGCTAGACTCAGTCTTCACTGTACCGTCTTCCAAGATTTTGTACAATAGAATTACATCATCCGGTTCTAAGATCTGGCCTTTAGAATCTGTAATCGGAATTTGAAGCTCCAAGGGTGATCCATCGTTTTTGAGGATTTTTGATCTGATTTGTTTCACTGAATAATGCTTTGAAATGATGTAGTTCACCTCGGGTTTTGATTCAATACATTCTTTCTCAAAATTCACTTTTTTAAATCTTTGATCAGATAATCTCGTGCCGGCAGTTATATCGCCGCCACTTATGGGCCCATTTATCGGTAGAGATAAATGTGAGCCACCAGGTTTGAGATAAGTGTAGAAATCTTTCTCTTCTCCCCCTTCTACAAGTTTAAACTTGAAAAGTTGCCTGCCATTAGAGCCCAACTTCAAATCGCTGCTACTTACAGGGATATCTATTTCAAGGGGTGAGCCACCAGGTTGAACTATTTTAGTGCCGGTCGAAGCTTCTTGCCCATCTATACGGACGGTAAATGTTATCTTCCTCATATCAGAAATACTGGGTATTTGCCCCGTGGAGTTAGCATTTGTTGTGGAGGCTCCCCCACGCAGTCTAAAATTTGAATCCTTCTCCATTAGTCGAAACTTTTCATCACACCTTTCTACTCCAGAAGTAATCACATTGATTTGGGCTTGACACGTCACTTCCTTAGGCAACTTTTTGAAGTCTTGTATGATATTAAAACCTTCCGGAGTTATTGGAATTTCAATATGTAAAGGTGATTTTTCAAGGAAAAAAGACAAAGCCAAGTGTTTCTGCGTCACTACACTAGGAAGTTCTAATAGACCTATGATGTCTTCCGAGATAGGTAAAGTCATGGTCACTACATGATTGCCATCTAAAAAGTTCTGAGTTAATCTGAGTTGTTCTTTGCCATTGGTAGTCATTATGTAATGCTCATTCGTCACATGATAATAATCACAAGAAATTGGCTCAGCACTTTCCGCTGTCGAGATGGTCCCGACTTGAAAATCGAAAGAAAATGGTTTTGCATTTCCCAATATCACGTCTTCGCCTTCCTCTTCAACACCGTTTTTTGTAATCTTATAGATCACAGTAGATATATTCTGTTCTCCATCTTCTTTAGGTGTATCAAAAGGAAATGTAAGGAATAAGTCAGTACCAAAGTTTCTTAACCTTTTGCTGGATATAATTTTCTCTTTGCCTCCTTCTACTAACTATGGACTGTGCTATGTTGATGTCAATAACGTGAACAATATCTCCGATCAAAATAGGAGAAGGCGAATCACACAAAGTTGCTTTGCATAGAATAGTTTCATCTAGTAAAGGAAGTTTAACATCCAGTGGCATGCCACCCATCTCCAGCAACTTACTTGTTCTTCGTCCAACACCATCCTCGAGAATCTCGAAAATTAGTTTTGTTGGTTTTTTACCATCGCCTACTAGCCCGAGACAAGAATTAGACACATTAGGGATGTTTAGGAAGAATGGTGACTCTCCTTGCCGTATCGTTTTGCTAAAAGTAGTTTTCTCTTGGTTGTCTTTCAAGAGTTCAAAAGTGACCACCCTTTCAAACATTCCTTTTGGATCAACAAACAAATCTTTGTTAATGATCATGTTTACACCCTCTGGTAGAATAGTCACACCCTTACATCGCATTATTACCTTTGTGAATAAACCGGTTTCTCTATTGTTTATTCTAATTGAATGATGAATCATAGACTTCTCATCCAAATCAATGAAATTGAATTTTAATTTGGTTTCTACTTGGAATTTCCTTCCCCCAATCATTGGTTGGCAAAATGGCGTTTTGCGAGTAACTTCTAATAAAGTATCATGACCACCTTTAGCATTTGAAAGGTTAAGCTTCATTTTACCAAATTGCAAGGCCAAAACGTTTTCCTTATCTTCATCAGGAAGATGAACACATACTGCTTTCTCCGAAAGAGCTGTAATCAAATCAGAATAAAACATATAGTTATTAGAGGCTACCCAATAAATACCTTTATAAGGTAGTTCAGAGATACTTATTTCATTTTGACAGATAAGACTTTCTTTGTCGTAATTGAACAAATCCAATATTTCTGGGCACTTTTTAATTTCTTTGGAAGTCACGCTCAGAATATCCGGTGTTAGATCAAAATTAAAACCCTGCATTATTTTATCATTGGAATACTCACTGGGTAACTTAAATGGAAGCTCTTCCGAGATTGAAATATTCTGTTCGTAGACTCGTCTCTCCCAATCTTCCACAAATTGAGACTGGATTTCGTTAGGTTTCACGATGAGGTCTTCTGTCCACATTGGTACATCTCCCACAGTTATATCTGGTACGTCATCAGGTTCGTCAATAAATGACCACGGGAATTTAGGAGGTTTTATATTCATTCTCAACAACGCTGCCATATAAGGCTCGTAATAAGATGTTTTTCTATCGTATATTAAAAAAACATTATCAGTATCAAACATAATATTATGTTTGGACAGTTGTGTTTTGTGTTCTGATTGTGTTATTTCTGGTTTCGATATTTTTGTTTTTAGTTCTGATGGTTTAATTATTGAAGTTAGATTTTGTATATTGGATTTTATTGGTGTTGAGAATTGTATAGTTTCTCCGGGAGATTCATATTCTGTGATTATTGTATTTAATTGGTGAGCCAGAATATCACGCACATAGGAATGTATTGAAGTACTTCCTCTAGCATTATCGGTAGTTTGAATTGGTATAAAACTATCCTCATTGCCATCTAACATGTCCTTGCCATCAGAGTGATCTAAATTAAAACCACGATCTTCTTGCGTCGGCGTGTCATCCACCAGAGAAGATATTGATTCTGACATCAGAAGATCCCCTAATATTATGTCCGTTTGAACTCCCATTTGCACTTCATCGGGATTCACTGATATTGTTTCGATATCAAAGAGTTCTTCTATATAATCTTCGTAAAAATAATTTTCCTTTTTAAATACAAGTGACATGGCAGATAACATTCTTTCGAACTCTCCAATGTGGAGAAGAGGCTCGACATACGGTTCATTAAAAATTTCACTTCCCTCGTACACCAATGGGTCATCATCATCATCGTCGATGGTGGAATGGAAATATTCATCATCTTTGTGGGACCTAGCATCATACAGAAGAGAGATAGGTTCATCATACGGCGATGTATCTCCCTGTTTCGAGCTATCCGTCGTATTCCTGTCAAAGTCTTCGTCATGGTATGGAGTCCACGAATTTACGATCACATCTGTGTAGGCCTCGCCCCGGATATTAGAGCCACGCTTCATCAGGACGTCCACGTGTGTCGCCTCATCTCCCTGCCACGTGATGAGAGTTGTGGCGCCAATTCCCGTCGAGGCCTGGTCTATGGAGGAACTTATCCGAACTTCTGCCCTGTCCAACCCTTTGGACACGTCAAAGCTGATGGGGGACATGTTGTTGATAGATTATGAGCGTCGTCAGGGGCTGCAAACGTGATCAAGGTACATCAGTATATTTTATTTATAAACCTAGCATTGGAATATGTCTTAAACGTAAATAATTCAAAGTTGACCCACTATTATTGTCAGAACCAACATTTACTTCACGAAAGTGAGGCGCGCATTCAAATTAAAAGTTGTATATGCATTACTAGAACAACAAGCATTTGTGATCTCGTGCTAAAATTAGGTAGGAGAATAATATGAACATATCTTTGATTTATGAAATTAAATGTTTTCCCGTTTCTCATGGAACCAGTTTGCAACTCAAAACAATTCCCCTCCACCAATCTTCCCTGGCCTACCATAGTTTATTCAAAACTTATTGGGCCTTTATTGACAGTTTTAAACGTTAATAAATCTACTCCCATCTTTTCATACACCATGTCACTTGACTTTTGACTAGGGGCGTGAATTTTTACAGGTGTACCTAAAGTATTTTTATAATATAAGCTAAAAATTTCGTAGTAGTCTGCAATAAATATTGTATTAGAGCGTGTAAAAATAAGCTTTAGTGCAATAGTCATAAAATGAATAAAATAGAAATTTAGTAGAAATCTATGTTGTAGATGTAATAAGTATGGCTTATTAAGTTTATTGAGAGTAAGTTGAAACTTTTAAAAATAAAACGTAATAGTCAAATGCTGACAAATAGACACTGTTAATTTTATTCTCATAGAAAATGTAAAATCCAATGTTTCTTTGTCGACAGTGACTATTACGCCTCACAGAATAAGCGTGTTTTTTTTTACACCCATTACTGTTTTCAGCCTGTGGCCTGGGTCAGTTTTTTATTCAAGCCATATATTTTTCATTACCGACTTGCTAAGCCTGTCGTAGCTTCATATGCGTTATAATCTTTGTTAAGACTAGGACAGACACAACATCCAGTCTCCAGTCGTTAATTTATCAATTTGAAAGGGCAATAAACCCACATTTCACCGATTATACATTTTTCAGCCATGTCGGGAATTGAACCCGGGACACTTAGCTCAGTAGTCAGATGCGCTACCGACTGAGCTAAGGTGTCGGATTAGGTGAATTGTATTTTCATTTAATTTGAGGTTTTTAAGGTTCACTTTATGAACCGACTGATTATATAAGCACACGACTTATAAAATAACTCAAATCTAAAACAGACACAACACCAATCCCCCGGACGTTAATTCAGCACTGTGAAAGGGGAAACCCACATTTCACCAATGATACAATTTTCGGCCATGTCAGCAATCTAACCCGGTATCTTTAAAGAAGGCAGACACGCTACCATCTGAGCTAAGCACCGAATTGTATAAATTTTTATTATTTTATATATTATGTCCATAAAGATTAAACTTAACTAGAATGGACTATATTAGTATTATTGATTAAACAAATAAAGGTAGGCCTCAAATTCATGGTAATAGTAAAAAATTGCAAAAGGCGCGTCTCCACTTATATGAAATTTTTTTCCTTGGCATATCCGTCAGACTTTTCTGCCAGAAAACTGTCCTTGGGACATTGTTAACAGATAACCAAATAGTTTTATCAATAATGACTCACTAAACGCTGAAAGATGGTCAAGGACGCTCAGTTGGTTTATAGCAGTATTCGCCAGCGTCATTTTTCTTTCAATTTACTAAATAAATTATCATAAGAAAGATACAGTTTAGTGTGCCGATTTTCGAGGTTTACGATTTCTTCTGGTCACCATATTGAATGACGTACTCGTATTATTGTGTACAGGATCTTGGGTTTCATCACTTTTTAGTGCAGAGTTTCTCTGTTTAGGGTGCCTTTAGTCTCCCGGTATGTTTTTTTAACGGCGCCCCTATGCCAAAAGAAATACTTAGAAGTACATTTACTAAGAAGTTAGGGCCAAGTAACTTAATACTCGTGTGTATTAATGTCCTTACAAGAAACAACTTAGTAGTTTTATGGAAATACAATCTCTCTCTTTAACACTAAAGTTTTTTATTCTCATTTCAGACCCAATATCGACCTTAATTATGGGTCTAAATTAACAAATAAGGACTTTAATAGAAATGTGTTGACCTGAAGATGTGAAATCGTTATTGAAATTACAATTTTTTTCTACCCAAAGTCGAAAAGGTTACTCCCTCCGTAACACCTCCACCCTCCCCGGACGCATCACCGGAACCGAAACCGGCTTTGTGTCAAAATTGTAACAAAGTTTTCTCAAACAGTTTGTAATGAATGCCTCATGTATAATTATCTTGTAAATTTACCATTTTTAAATAACGTTTTTTAAAACTAAAATTTATGTCTCTTAGTGTTTTATTAATTTGAAAATTTTAATTTTTTTTTTTTTAGTTTAGAGTAACTATTTATTAAATACTTTTTTCTTAGCAAAGTATTGCGCAATTTGTGCAATGGTTTGCTAGTACTAGGGATGTGAAAAAAGTATCAATACTAATATCGATATTTTACTTTCGATACTAGTATTTTTTTTACTCGATGCTTTTCCCCCGATACTTTTATTTACTGGTATTAGTACTCACACTTCGGTATCGGATCGGTATCGAAAGAAACAACTCTTTTTTTCCTATCCTTCACTCATGTCGGGATTAAATTTTTATTATAGTGGAAGGTGACCTGGCGGTCTAGGGGTAAGGTGTCAGACTTCTGTGTTGAAGGTCCGGGGTTCAATCCTCGGTCCCGGCACAGATTTATCTGATTGCCAAACCCTTCCTTCACCTCTGACAAGACGTGTATTAATCACAACTTGTGAATGTGAGGAATGCCAGGCCTCCACCGTGGTTCGGATCCCACGTTAAACTGTAGGTCCTCCATTTCATCTCACAATCACCCTATCATCACACATTAGCGTAAGTGCGTATAACCCGAACGGGTAGTAAGACGCGGTGCTAATAATAATAATAATAATATTATAGTGGAGTGTTGAGGAAGAACAAACAACACTGCTTCAATTCACTCATTTTCTGCATGACAAGCAAGAAGCAACTCTAGCATTCAATCTCTTTTAGCTTATCATAATTCATAGCTGTTCTTTCATCTTTATCAATACAGGCTGATGTTAGGCAAGTTGAGTAGTGGCCAGTCTACTACTACCCCTTCCTTTATCAATGAGCACGGTCATCACAAACTGAACAAAAGAAGATTTTGTAGAACTAAATGAACTCAGTCAACTAAATGGTGCCCCAAGCAGCCGAAGCAGAAAAGTTTATGTGCGTTGTTTAAGCAGATAAAGCAGGGAAGGGTATAAATTCTTCTATTCTTTGTAAATAGTTAATAATCTATATTGATAATTTATATTGATAGAGTATATAAAGGACGAATGTAGTTAAAAAGTGGCACCTCCCAGAAGTGAATTATGGAAGTTTTTTTTAAAGTTGGATAGCGAAAAAGCATCTTGTAAAATTTGTTTTAGATTATTAAAAACCATGATAATGTTCAGTGTTTAAATAAACATGGAAATATAATTATGGCGCAAAAGTTGATATTATTATTATTATTATTATTATTATTATTATTATTATTATTATTATTATTATTACTAGAGAAGAAAAAATATTTTTCCAGATTAAAACTTCGATACCAATACTTACTGCTATCGATACTTTTCTTTCGATACCAGTACGGTATCAATATTTATTTTCCGATACTTTTAATGAGTACAGTATCGATACTTTTCTTTCGATACCACATCCCTAGCTAGTACATTAAAATTGAAACCAAAATAATATTTTATCTTATTATTAAATAGATTTAATTACTTACTAATAGGATGTGTGCACCTGTTGGGCATTGCGCTACTTCAAAACCTTGGAATTAGATTTTACACCCCCATCCCCCTAATTTCCTGTTCCCCATTGATTTGCGCATGAGACTTTCCTAAAATTAAAATATCCCACGGCACCTAGCTGGGTAACCGCTGTGAACCTTGAGGTATGTGTTATACATTTGATATTGAATTATCTTACACGTAAAATACATTTTTATTGGCTGCATGAATATGTTTTTCATACTCTTGCTATAAATTTATTACGACACTGATTGATATCACACTCGCATTTGACTGGTAGAAAGAGGCTAGACACTAGTTAGAGAATCTTAATTAAATAAAAAATAAAATTCACGAGCCGTGAAAAGTCCTCGCAATATGGCTGGACTTACATCAACGGTACAGTCACGATACAATCACGGTACAATCACGATACGATACACTATCCTTTCCATAGTTTTGAATGTGACTTTATACATCGCCGATAACACTTCGAACTCGATACAGTCGAGGAGGTACAATCTCGCTTTCACTACGATACTCTGAAACAATAATTTACCGAGCCACCATCGTATCTTTCTCATATCATATCTCCGATGGAGCTCTGGTGTGCCCAAGAAACACTGTCACGGCTCAACACATTGTCGACACTCGACTGTCTTTAAAATGGCCAAAAGAAAAGTAGAAATCTCTGACTAGGGTCATGAAAAAGGTAAGTTTTCCAATACATTCCATATTTAATCATAGTAAATGACGAGAAGAAATTCTTCGAAAATGAATAATAACTATATATTTTCGAAGAATTTCTTCTCGTCGTTCATGAGACGGAGTTACAAGGTAAAAAAAACTCTCCTTCCAATTATCGACTCAGCACTAATAGATGCATCAAAATTCTTCTCCTTTTTGCTGGCAGATTTTATTTCCTGTTCATTTTAAAGGCTTCAGGCTCATCATCCAAAATCATTACTTTAAGAGCTAGGTACCTATAAATTTGAAAAATAAAATTGCACGTGCAGTACGTGTTATAAATAGAGAGAACCACCCCAAATGAAAGCTATTGACCAAATGTGTACCATCCCTGCCTCAAGTGTGTACTCTTGCAGCAGCGTTGATGTAAATGAGCGTGATCACGACCGTATCGTAGCTATACCGTCATCGTATCCTTACTGTATCGTGACGGTACTGCTGATGTAACTAGGGCCTAAGAGGATTCGAGATACGTAGCCTCACCCAGGACACTCANAAACGAGAGCGCATGTTGAGTGACATGACGTGACTATAGTGTGAGCATGTACAGTACGTCACGTCATATCTCTACTGTATGAGGTCACATGAGCTCACGTGACGTGACGGCAGTGTGTTCCCAGCTTCACTGCTTGGTTATTTCTTTGTTACCTTTCTTCTCGTACAATTGGTCAAGTCGACTCTGACGATAGGAAATCTGTATGTTTTAAAGATTGAAATTTTAGAAATTTTGACTCATGATTTCGAGTGTGTATAATAGTTACTGAAGACCCTGAAAAGTGACAATCTTTCCTTGATGGATTACACTATGACCCTAACTTATAAAACTTAGCTTCATAATGTAATCCATCAAGGTAAGCTTGTCACCTTTCAAGATAAACGGAGTGTAAGCTTTTTATAGTTTATTAGAAACTTAAAGATCTAATATCGACCCAAATAAAACAAATTTAAAAAAAAGCCAATATAATAATTATTGAAGTAATAAACTATAATTGGACATAGTTTCACAGGCAGCTATAACTTAATTATTTTAGTACTTTTACCAACTATTACCATAGAATGTCAAGTTTCAACCATTCGAAAGACGGGTGTTTTATGACCAATGTAATTTAGCAACTGTCAGTCATTAATTGTGTATTCCCACATGATTTAACATGTTCAATTACTGTACAATAGTATTGGGTGTTTACTTTCAAGATATTTATGGTCTGACCTTTTAAGGTAAAAACCATATTTTCTAATATATATTTTAGTAAATGTGAAGCTTTAATCATCTGTAAAGTTGCGACAGTCTACAATGTTTGCTTGCCATTTATTTATCTGCTGGTAGCTAGCTATAGCTGGGAGATGAACAAGAAACTGGTGAAGTGCTATAAATGGAGCACCGCTTTGTATGGAGCTGTGACCCTGAGGAAATAGAAGAATAAATATGTTGATATATGTGTGATGTGATCCTGGAGGAGAATATAGGGGATAAAGTGAACAAATCAGGTGACTAATGAAGAAGTCGAAAAAAAAGTTAATGGAAAGAAAACCATTCTGCAGGTGATTCTACAAAGCAAGGCTAAATGGATGGGTCACGTTGTGAGAATAAATGGCTTATAGAGTGACGTCATAGAAGGCAAAGGAATGGAGAGGGGGGACCAGGAAGACCGCGAATTCAACTGATGGATGATTTCAAATGAGGAAAGATGATGAGGTTTCAGGATATGAAAAAAGGACGCTGTAGATATGATATTCTATAGGAATCATTTCGGACAAAGCAACAGACCAAGATCTATAACCTACTAAGTAAGCACTGATAAAACACAAGAACAGATGGCTTACAAAATATTAAATAATTATTTTAGTGTACAAGAGAAAACGGTGAAATACATTTAGTAACAAAATAATAATAAAGAGGAAAAAAAGAGACATTAGGTCTTATCAATAGTTATAATAGTCGGTGACCTGGCGATCTAGGGGTGAGGTGTTGGACTTCTGTGCTGGGGGTTCAGGGTTCAATCCTCGGTCCCGGCACAGATTTATCTGATTGCCAAACCCTTCCTTCACCTCTGACAAGACGTGTATTAATCACAACTTGTGAATGTGAGGAATGCCAGGCCTCCACCGTGGTTCGGATCCCACATTAAACTGTAGGTCCTCCATTTCATCTCACAATCACCCTACCATTACACATTAGCGTAAGTGCGTATAACCCGAACGGGTAGAAAGACGCGGTGTTAATAATAATAATAATAATAATAATAATAATAATATTTATCCCGCGGGCCGGATTGAACATACCGGCGGGCCGTATTGGCTGATGGGTCGTAGTTTTCTCATCCCTGCTCTAAGCCTAGGCCACCACTGAGTTTTGGGTGTATCAAAGAGTTTGCGCATTATAGTGTGATGTTTATTGCAATATGACCCACCTCGGTGGCGTAGTTATCTAACGCGCTAGTTTCATGTTGAACTGGACTGCCGAAGATGGGGAGATCGAGGTTCGAATCCCGGTCGGGTGAACTGAGGGTGGCTTTTCCCAAATGGTTTTCCACTCTCCCTCCACACAAATGTGGGTTCACTTCCTCTATATTCAACCTTTCCAATTCCTAGCCCATTAACGTAATTAGTACTTAAGCGTATAACCCGAACGGGTAGTAGGGTGTGGTGCTATAATTTAAAATTTTTATTGAGATGTGAATATTAACCTAATCGTGTGCGCAGGTTTAGTAGTGTGGCAATAAATAGAATTGTTGTGAGATGATTGACAAAGTGACAATAGTCGTGAAACATTCGATATTCTTCATCAGGCTTAAATTTGTCAATCACTGTTAATATTGTTTTGAAATTGTATAAGGAATTTAAAATAAATAGCCTCGTCACTTACATTTTTTTGCTTAGGTGTAAAATTAACGATAAGAATTTTCTATTTGAAATATTACCTTTTTTTATTGGGCTTAAGAATGTAAGTTCCTATTTTTATGTAGCTTATTATTATATTATTTAAGCCTACCGGTAAATTAATTGTTTAAATATAATACTTATCTAGATAATAAAAGATTGATATTATATTTTCTTATCCAAGATAAAAGAGTTCAAATTAGTTTCATCTTTATCTAGATAATTTGTAATCCTTGTCGAGGAAAAAACTGCCCATTATTTTTAAATGAAGATAAAAAGTCCAGGCCAAATTACGTAATGCTGATGACAGGACTATTCCAAAACTGTTGAAAACTGTGCGTAGAAAATTAAACTAATTGTATTTATTGAATCAATATCTTATTTATTCTGGTTAAAAATGTTTTTTGTTATAAAAAAAATTGAAAGAATGGCTACCTTAACCCAATTTTTTTCCATCCCGGCTTATTAAAAATACATTGCAATAAATTTGAATGCCTCTTGGTCTAAATGTCAGAGTTCCTGGCTAAGGATCCAGAGGTTGCGGGTTCGATTCCCGGCGCTTCCAGGATTTTCTGTGAAGCAGTGGGTCTGGGGTGGGGGTCAAACTTTGCCTCGTGAGGGAAAAATGAGGAGCTCCGGTCTAGAAAACTGAAATGAACTGCCAAAGGGTTTATTGTGCTGACCACATGAGGCCGTCTACCCAAATAAGTTGGCACTATCTTCGCCAACAGATGGCGGCCACTTGGTCGGTATGACTCGACGCCACAGTTATTTTTATATTAAATTTAATTTCCATACATAGAAAGTGAGTTAGATGTCAATAATGGTCAGTTACCAGCTATAAAGTTTTATTCTAAAAGGTCGCTTTACTGTGAATCTACTATACTTACACCAGGCTAGTTATGATGGAAGTCGGTAGCCTGCCGCCAGACTCTTTGACAGGATGTTTTAGATGCAAACTAATCATGTTTGTAATGTATAGTCAAATATTGACGTTAGCAAATCAATATTCACCAAGCCAAATCGTGAAATACATTTCTTTTGTAGTCAGACTGAGTGAAAATTGGATATGTATGGTAGTTGGTTACGTACTGAAATTTAATGTCACATTTTGAGAGTCACTGAGATCCACCAAAACTCTACGGTTACCTGGAAACAGTATTTACATGATGAAGCTATATTGTGAACGAGAAAAAATCAACATTGTTGAGTAGTTTGTCTGCAGAAAAAAAATATAATAGCTAACTACATTTTTTCACTTTAAATTTCCCATGTTTACATGGACTGCACACATTTGATGTGAGTCTTTGTTCTACACGGAGTATGTTGTTGATTTTTGTCATTGGTTGTGAGCCCTACTGCAAAGAGAAAGGACAGTTCGTGGCAAAGAAGAAAGAAAGTTGGTTTTGGGTAGAAAACGGAGGAAAATAGTCACTACTCATTGTGAATTAAATATGAGCTGAAAACAATAATTTATCAACCACCACACAAACGCAAATACTTCCTATAAAACAGTTGTGCTGAGTAGTCTCTGTAAATTAAATCCGGAAAAAAAAATTCTTGTAGTTAATTTGTTTTACGATTGATTGCAGTGAATTGTTGAGGAGTTTATTCATCCAGCTGTTGAACTTGAATCTGAACTGTGATTTGTGTTAAGATTTTTTGTTTGACTAGATTAAAATTCATATTGTGTGTTTCTTAGAGACTTAATTGTAGTAATAAAAATATAAATTTATATATTTTTCCCCAAATGGGTTTATATGAGTGTTTTCACCTTAAGGTATTGAGAAATTTAAACTGATTTTAATACTATACGTATACACACAAAAAAACAAATACTGCACTCCTTAGTTCATAAGTTTCTAAGAGACGACTTTACATTTTTATTTTATTTTGAATCAAATAACGTGACCACATTTAAAAAATATTTGTATGTGGTGTATGAAATATAATTTAACGACGCCTATTCTTCAGTCTCACAAGTTCTGACACCACTGACGTGAAGAGTATCTGCGCGTGATCGTATCAGGTAGAAGTCTTCTGTAGTAGATGTTCTCCCTGGTCCAGGTTGGAGTCAATATAGTGGAGTGGTGCAGTGCCCCTCTCAGGAGCATGTCTGGCCTGGACCTCACCTCTGACCAATCCAAACCATCTGGTGGCAGCGTCTCCAGCACGCTTTTACTCAATTTATCATCTTGATTGTCTCTAGGTACAATTTCCTCTACATTGTTCGATTCCAAGCCTCTGTTCATATGTTCTGTGCCGGGAGGTGGTAGATATTTCCAGCTATCGACTGTGGTGCCTGGACAAAAACCGGGTTCAAGGTTGCTATATCTCTTGCTTGAATATTTCCAGCTATTGACTGTGGTGTCTGGACAAAAACTGGGTTCAAGGTTGCCATATCTCATGCCTGAATATTTCCAGCTATCGACTGTGGTGTCTGGACCAAAACTGGGTTCAAGGCTGCCATCTCTCTTTCCTGAATATTTCCGACTATCGACTGTGGTGTCTGGACAAAGACTGCGTCTATGGCTGCCATATCTCGTGCCGGGAGATGGTGAATGTTTACAACAGTCGACTGTGGTGTTTGGATGCAAACTGGGTTTATGGCTGCCATATCTCGTGCCGGGAGATGGCGAATATTTACAACAGTCGACTGTGGTGTTTGGACGCAAACAGGGTTCATGATTACCATATCTCATAGACAATTTTAAATGTCTCAAACTACCAATTGCGATGTCCGGACACAAACCAGGTTCAAATTCTACAGAGTTATTTTTCTCAATTCTCTTTTTGGAACTAGGGCTGTTCACAGAAGGGGATCTTCTCGCTTGCACGTCAATGCTCTCATATAGGCCTTCACTTTCCATTGAGCTGGGACGTCTTGAGTAACCAAGGTCCCGTGTCGTTTTCTGTGAATTATATTTTCCTACATGACTCATCCCTTCGTAATTTCTAGTTTGACCCGTTGTTTGATTTCTTGAGGAAAAATATTTTTCCGGTGCGTTCCTGTCTTGATGACTAGAAGTACCTCCTTCCGGAGCGCATGGTTTCTTCCGAAACAGAACATCTTGGTTTGAGAAGTGATACAATGATCCAGCGTAGTTTTCATCTTTAGGCTTGTCCGAGTAAGTAGGGAGGATCACTCCATGTCTATTTGCTGATGGATTGTTTCCATATGACTTATTCTCTGTCTTTGGTTCGAAGGATTGCCCAAGATGGTCGTGAGTTGGTTTATTAATTGACTCGTAAAGGTGTGAGACTTGTTCATTTATGTTGGAGATTTCAGGGCAATAATCTTCATCGTGATTTACTCTTTCATGATAATCTTCATCGCGTTTTGGTCTGCTTTTTCTGTCGTAAGCGTGTGGGAATCGGTCATACGTATTAATTATTTCAGAATACTCAGGCTCCAGTTTGGGATAGAGCGCTGCGAAACGGGGGTGTTTTGGATTCAGAGGGAAACAAGTGCACGGGCTGAAATTTATAACAGGTTTCCCACTATATCTTCCGGATATAAAGACATAATCGGGTGGTAACGTTGAAACGTAGGAATCTTCTTTTGGGGTCGAAGTTGAGTTCGGTTTGGACTGGTTGTCTGTTATAACTCTAGATGAATCGGATGGCAAAGGCATGGCAGGCCTGTATTGCTGCAACTCTGATGGTCTTCTTAGAGACCACGTCAAGGTTGGATCTTTATCACCGTTGTTTTTATTTAAGGGCAAAGGGGATTTGGGTTTTAAAAATGGAAGCTTCTCCATGTTGGAACAGTCTGCATGCAAGATTATTTGAGGTATTGGATGAATGTTTTCATATAAGTCTCCTTTGGGTCTTATCGGTGCCGGTTGTTGTGAACCTAACTCAAAAGTTGCGGGGTGTTTGGCTGTGTGGTCGATGTCTTTTTTCAAGTCATCCAAAGGATCTTTGCTGTAAATTTTGGTCCTACCAGCGAGAAAAGGTATGCAAGGATTACAGCATCTTTGATGGTCCGTCGCCCATTTGTAGCTGGAATTACTAGTTCTAAAAATTTTGCCTTCTGTTCCTCTAACGATCGGCGCTGGATCTTGGATACCAGTCACTCGCTCGGGATTGAGATATTTCGACGTAGGTTGCGTCTTTTCTGAGCAAGGGTAAAATCCTCTTGAAAGATTCGTCACACTTTTAGAATCGATTCTTCTCTTTACATAGAGGTTAGGTTCTATGTTTCTACCATTGCTCTTTTCATTTCTACCCCCGTGAGAATTTGAAAGAGTTTGCTTTGTACCAGGAGAGATCATTTCTCGAAGTGAGAACTTTGGATGAGTATTTAACTGTCCTTTGTTTACAGTAGAAAGCTTCGGATTGCATAGATTCGAACTGACGAGATTACCCGCACAATCATTGTTGATGTTTATATTTGGAGACGTTATCCGTTCCACTTTCGCTTTGTGAGAATTCGTTTGGAGTAGTTTTGATCTGTTGTTGAGGTATTCCGATCTATTTTCTTTTGCATTTTGTCGCTCAATGTAAAGCTTCAGACCTACTGCAACCGGTGGAGTTTCTCCGTCATATGAATCACATAAGCTGTCACCGTTGGAATAAGAGGATCTTCTCTGTGAGTCCGCGTGATGTTTTCTGCCTCGATAACTACAGCCACTCGTGTGTTCCGCATGATTTTTGCTGCTTCTTCTATAACGGTTGCCACTATCGTATTTATCAAGCAGATGAGTTATTTCCTCTGATAATGACTGTCTTAGTATACTCATACCATATACATAGGGGGAAGGTACTCACTTCATGGCTCCGCCACATGTAGAACCGGTCTTTAAGAGCTTCTACTGTTATGAAGCTCTTATGCAATACTTAAATAATTATTTCTTAGGGCCTAATTATAATGATTTTTTACCCGTGTGACTTAATTTGTTTGGCGTGTCAACACCTTGATATTTCAAAACTAGCTCTTTTTTTTTATTTTGACATGTTAATTTAGGGTATTTTTAGAATCCACAGACCAATTTTTATATTTTATTCCATGATGATTAGTTTAAATGTTGCCATGAAAACATTGATGCAAAAACACAACAATAAAAAACCGTTGGTCAAAAAGAAAGTCAGCCTAGCAGAAATTTGATAAAAGGTGTTTTAATAATAAAACTGTAAATATACAAGTTTATGTATCCGATTGACAAATAACTCAACAGTTACAAAAAAAACTTTGAAATTGAAGCAAATAATGGCGAGTTATTTAAAATCTAGGGTTTTTTTTCATCGCGTTCACCAATTAACAAAGATGATGCTGGAGAAGATGTAGGTTATATTTAGAGTTAATATACCCTCATTCGCGCTATAGGAGATTGGGAAAACGTTTTGGTGAAAACCACCGTTAGTTGCTTATATCGCGATTTTATTTTGTATAGTAGTTTTTGATAGTTTTATTTTGATTAATTACTCATAATTTTAATGTATGCATTTATAGTCATATGTAAGAATGTTATATAATTAATTATTACATTTGCTCTAATGCAATGAATACACTATTTTATTTGTTAATGTGGACCACACGTCCAGTAACTTAAATATATTTAGAACTTGTGCTATAACACACTAAAGATATTGGCGCGGATGTAGATTGGCTCCTTTCTTACTCTTCTGTTGGTTTTAACCAATCAGGGACACCGACCTGGTACATTCTAACTGTATCTCTCAAAATGAAAAAGTTCCCAAAAGGAAACCCGTAAAATGAGTTCTCCTCCGATTTTAAAAAGGTATGTATATTGCAAAAAACATAATATTGCACAGTCCATCTGTTTATATTTTAATTGAATCACAGTGTCATTGTTGAAAAATTAGTTATACAACTCAATCATCGTAGGAGACACAGTATTTAAACTTACTCTAAACCGTATTTAACAAACTGTTGCTCCATCTTATGTTAATTAAAGATTATATTTATAGAATTTATTATATTTAACTAGATCATGAATATGTAAAAATGAAATTATTACTTTACCGGTTGTTCTCTATGGTTGTAAACATGTTCTCTTACCTTACATGACGAAAAGTAACTTTAAGGGTTGTTAGAAAACAAGGTGCTTGGGGGAAAAAAAAGGATGCAGATACTGGGGAGTGGAGTAGGTTACATAATGATCAGTTACATAACCTGTACTAATCACAAATACATTGCTAGGATAAAATCAAATCTCGCAGATTATGGTGGGCAGGAGATGCAGCGTGAATGTAAGAATTTAGAACCGTGTTCATGGTACTGACTGGCAAACCCAGTGGGAAGCGACCATTTGGGAGACCTAGACACAGATGTGAGGATAACACTAGAAAGGACTTGAAATAGATAGGGTGTAATTAGGTGGGCGGGATAGAATTAGTTCAAGATAGGGATAGGGCGTAATGATGTGGACTGCTAGAACTGGCTCAAGATAGGGTGTAGTGAGGTGGACTGGATAGAATTAGCTCAAGATAGGGATAGGTTTAAATGAGGTGGACTGGATATAACTAGCTCAAGATAGGGATAGGATGTAATGAGATGGATTGGATAGAACTAGATCGAGATAGGGATAGGGTGTAATGAGGTGGGCTGGATAGAACTAGATGTGGATAGGTTCTTGTGAGGTGGACCGTTAGAACTAGCTCAGGATAGAGATAGGATATAATGAGGTGGACTGGATAGAACTAACTCAAGATACGGATAGGGTGTAGTGATGTGGACTGGATAGAGCTTGCTCGAGATAGTGATAGGGTGTAGTGATGTGGATTGGATAGAGCTTGCTCGAGATAGTGATAGGGTGTAATGATTAGGGGGCGGATTATTCGCCACCAAAAATGTTTAAAATAGGCATAAAAAATATGTAATTTAGGCACCAGAATAGGCAGTCAAGGGGGAAAAAAGCACACAATAGGCAATGTAAAATTGATTTTACTGCTATACCTACTATTTTATTACCTACAGCCAATTCATATTGATGTTTTTTTTAGCACCACGTCTTAGTTCTCGTTTGTGTAATACGCATTTGTTGTACTAATTACGTTAGTATGTTAGAGGTTGGGAAATTAGAATTTAGAAGAAGAGTACTTTCACTTGCGTGGAGGTAGAGGTAAAAACCATTTAGTAAAACACACTGGAACAAGATTCGAAGCTAAGCTATTTAGGCGATTGGCCCTTTTCATTTGGCGTGGAAATGTAGAGCCATGGGAACTAACAGTTATCTTCAGTAATCTTTATTGTTTTGCAATTTTCTTTTCGGAAACGGTTTGTTTAAGAATAGAATCATGTTTAGTAAACCATACTTTTTATATACAAACCTCCTCTATAATTTTAGCAGTGATCAAATATCAAAAATTTTGATATTTTTCAATAGAAATCTTCCGGCTGCATAACATAAAATAAGAAGCTGTAACACCTAATAGACATTGATACCTTATCTTAGAAGGGGTTTTGAAAACATTACTATAAAAATTTCACTCGTTCTCGAGAAAACTGATATTTCCAAACGTATGTTTTTTCCGCCAAACCTGTCTGGTAGATGGCGCCATCTACTGTTTCCGTGAGCCACCTGTTCTTGTTGGCGCGGAAGGATACTTTGGTTGGTTGTGAAGCCACACCACACCTTTCACCCTCCCGCCCACCATCCCACAAAATAGGTTTTAGACTTGCACTCGACAGGGTCAAGGGCCTTAAGATATACAGATGATTTAGCTTTGTTGGGCAATAATTAGGAAGGCATGGTAAGAAAAGCAGAAATTTTACTAGAGACTAGTAAGGAAGCGTATAACCCTAATGGGCATTAAGATGCGGTGCTAAAAAAAAACTAGCAAGGAAATAGGTTTAGAAGTAAACGCTGAAAATACTACGTATATGATCACACAGAGAACACAGATTGAGGACGAAAATTTAGAGAATACTTCGAGCAATATATCATTTGACAGAGTTAATGGGTTTAAATATTTAGGAACAATTTTAACTATCAATAATAATATTACATTGGAAATTAGGAAAAGAATACAGTCGGTAAATGCACGCTATTGCTCTGTCAGTAAGTTGTTGACAACTCGTTTGCTGTCAAGGAATGTAAAACTCAGAATATTTAAAATAATTTACCGGTTGTTCTCTATGGATGTGAACCGTGGTCTAATACATTACATGAGGGAAAAAAAATTGAGGTGATCGTAAGCAAGGTGCTTAAGAAGATATTTGACCCAAAAAAATGGATGGGGCTATTGGAGGAGGTTATACAATGATGAGTTACATAACCTGTACTCACTACAAGACATTGTTAGGATAGTTCAAGTCTTGTAGATTACAGTGGGCAGGACCTACAGCGAGAATGGGAGATTATAGAACAATGTTGACTGGCAAACTTAATGTGAAGAGACCATTGGGAATACCTAGACGCAGATTGGAGGATAACATTAGAATGGACCTGAAAGAAATAGGGTGTGATGAGTTCTACTGGATAAAACTAGCTCAAGATAGGGATAGGGTGTAAAGAGGTGGACTGGATAGAACTAGCTCAAGATAGGGATAGGTGGCGTTCTTTTGTAAGTGTGGCAATGAACTTTCGGGCTCTTAATGTCATAGAGTAAGTAAGTAGGTTCGCTCGACTAAGCATACATTCTTTTATTAATATGAAATGGGTTACGTAGAATATTATAAATGTGTGCGTATGTTTTTAATTTCTCCTCATATGGCAGGGGAGATTAGGGGGACTACGACGAATTATAATTGACTTCAGGGTGTTTGCAACATGGAAAAGTTTGGAAACTACTGGAATAGACCTTTCGGCCAACGCCTTGGATTTATCATTTAATATTGATGATTTCGCTGTCCATCTATCGAGTAAAATTCAAATACCTTAAGGAAAAATATTATGAAGAGGCACACTTACATTATTAGTGATAAAACCTACAAATAAACGTACGCAATACTAGCTTAGGTTTACAGTACAAAATTAATATAAGCCTTGATAGTATTTGTTTATTACTATGATTATTGATATATAATTATCACGATCACAGCAACAAAAAGAGCTGAAAAAAAACCAAAGAAAGTGTTCTATTTTTAAAACGTCCTTTCCCATGATGCATTGCGCGTGGTCCATGACTCGCCACCAATGTTGCCAACATACCGTGAAGGACTTGTCAACAAGAGGCACGGAAGGAAAGTTTTAACTAGATAGAAAACAAAAGGGTGGGAGCAAAGACCACGTAGCGAGACGATTCCGGCTCAAACGCACCAGATGTCGGCATCCTCGGAATTATTATTTGTGTTTAAGGACACGTTTTCACCAAAAGCCGCTACCAGTCATAAAATCAATCACATAGTTAACACTAATAAAAAATAATAATCAGAGGAATGCTTTAAATATAAAGGCCCTGACACAGACTCCGTATCCGTAGGTCCGTAGCCCGTACTCCGTGGTCCTTAAAAAATTACATATTCGCAACTACACAGTCCATATCCGTAGTCACGTGACCGTTCGAACCAATTAGATAGTTAAGAGATTTCGTCCACTCGAAAACTTTGAAAGAAATTTGTTTTCAGCAAGGATCGAGCACCAATCAATCAGCTGATCAATAAAATAAACCAAAAATAACTTGGTTGGTCGAAAATTCAAACACGTTTGTATGGAGGATAGAAAATAATAGGGCTGTTGAACCTACCAAAAGCGACGCCACTATTTCTGAAAACTTGGTATTTCCCAGAAAACATTTTCCTAGATGCCGCTCTTCCCGGGGTGTTAAGATTTTTAGAAAAATCGTTTATGATGCGTAGCCATATTTTCATTCTTTGTATGTTTCCACAGCGATGGATCCTTTCACTGCCATTCCGTTCATTTATTTCGATGCGCATGCACATATTTACTCAGCTGTGATTGGTATTCCGTATAGACCAGTCCTTAGAACGTTAAAGTTGATCAACTTCTACGGAATACGGACTTACGGACAAGGACTCGGTGGCCAGAGCAATCTGATACTGTGGCATCGATTTCTTACGGACCACGGACCTACAGACACAGATTCAGGGCCTTATCAAGACACGACTTCTTAAGAATGAAAAACAACAAACTCTTGAACTTCAGGAATCTCTTTTTTCACGTTCTTTCTAAGGATCACAATAGCAAAAGGTTGAATTATAAAGTTCTTGTGAAAAGGTGGGGGAGGGCGGGTTCCTCTCATTAACACCGTGATTATTTTTTCATCCAATTATTACGTGCACTGATGTGCGCGCCGATTAGGCGTCGTGCTCGTTTATTTTGATCTACCGGTGAAGGAGAGACCAGAGCTCGAATACCAGCCGGGTGCATTGAGGGTATTTCTTCCTAAACGGTATCATTCCATATACCAACCACATCGGTGTAGGTATGCGGATAGCCGGTCGGGGATGTCAACCCAGTACAATGTTAATATAACGCTTTAAACCTCACCACCAGGAGGCGCTCTTTTCTGTGACTTTCACGATGTACAGCCCAATTTTCATAGAAATGACCTCATCTTACTATTAAAATAGTCATTAGATCCACTTTCACGTATTCATACGTCAAGTCATATGATTTGTAGCTATCGACTTTTTCTTTACATCCATCGCTGTTTCCAATCTGTGACCTGGGTCAGTTTTTTTATTCAAACCATATATTTTCCACTACCGGTTTGCTAGGCCTGTCGTGGCTTCATATGCCTTGTAATCTAATTTAAGAGTAGGACAGGTAACACCATCCGGTCACCGGCCGTTAATTCATCATTTTGAAAGAGAAAACCCAAATATTACCAATGATACATTTTTCGGTCATGACGGGAATCAAACCCGGGACCCTTAGCTCAGTAGACAGACACGCTACCAACTTAGCTAAGGTGTCGTATTATCTATCACTAATATAGTATTGTATTATTGTTTGAGGTATTTAAGGTGCAATTTCTGAATTGACATCAGCACAAGACTTATGAATCAACTTAAATCTAGAACAGACACAGCACCCATCACCCACCTGTTGATTCATCACTGTGAAAGGCAAGGGCACCCATATGGGTTTTTGAGATTGGAGGTAGATTAGAGTCCCATCTACCGGGGGAGTGGCAACCCCCTCCCCTCTTCGAGAGAAAATTTTAGGAATGTAACCTTGTGGGAGTGAATTTTATAGCGTTTGAACACAATTGAGCTAGTTATATAAGTTTCAAGAGCCAATTTTCACACATAAAAAAATGTTTCTGAAAAATTAACAAAAAAATTTAATTTAGTTGCAGTTGAACTCATTGAAAAGAAATATATTTTTCATAAGTTTGTTGACCAGAAAAATATGAAAAGAAAGCTGTTGAAGGTGGAATGGGAGGAAATATACATATTATCATTTTTATCTCTGTTAGCCCTGATATTGACGATTCAAAGATGGTAGTAGCAAATTTCATCCAAATCCCAAAAACACAATTATATTTTTTCATATAAATTAACAACAAAATGTGTAAATTCCCACATTCCGCCAATGATAAATTTTCCTGCTATTCTGAGAATCGAACCAGGAAACCTAAGCTCAATAGATGGACACGCTATCAATTGAGCTAAGATGTTAGACAATAATATAGTAAAATGTTATAAATGTTCACTATTAAAAAAATAGTTCATATTTTCTAAAAGGGTCTTTCTATGAAAATTGAACTGTAGGTTCCTCTCCTCTCGTAAGTATTTTACTATAAATTACTGAGCGTAAAATTATTAGCTGCGTATCCTGGAGATAACAAGACACTTTTTAATCTATTTAAAAATGTATTGGCGGCCACGGCGACTTTAGATAAAAAGAAAAAAGAAAGTGGAATCATTCTTATTATTATGTGCTGGAAAGTTTGCTCTGAAAGAAAATATCTTAATGCTACGTAATCAGCGAAGAATGTTTTTTTATTTTAAANCTGAACTTTATATTTTAACCACCCTCCTCATATGATGTTTTGTTTGTTGAGATTAACAATCTCATTAAGTGCATTCCTTTTGTGAAGAGCTACTATTCCCAGGCTTTGTTCATTGTCCCGCAAACGATGTGCCGCGATCCAAGAGCACCGCGCCTAATTGCTAATTAAGAACACGTGCCAACCTCGGTGGTCTTGGGGTAAAGTGCTCGCCTCAAGACCCGATATTTGTGGGTTCAAACCCAGGTGGGGTTGACGGATTTTTATTGAACAATAAAAATTCGTGGCACATCTTTTCGAAGGGTAAGTTAAGCCGTCGGTCCCATGTTGATTGTGGTGTATAAAAGAACCCTGGAAAGTATGTGAAAAATACCTTTCCAGATTAAATTTGTAGGCTCTTTAACTCTCACTCATAGAAATTCTCGTGTGCTTATAAAATCATTCGGCCTAGAAAATGCACATTAAATACCTCAAATTAATAAAGATAAAATAAGAACACGGATTAAGTTGGTACGAACGTCAATCATACGTTGTCCGCTTTTATTACTTGTACTTAACTAATATTTTAAATACACCGGAAAGAATCAAAAGCTTTCACGCGAAGTTATAGCTTTGGTCCACCCGAATTACTAATGGTTTAAACGGAATGTTTACAGAGGTTAAGGAAGCGATTTGTTTCTACGTTCCTGGCTTCTATTTACCGTACAACACTTGTACCGGGTGCGTAATCTACTTTCTGCTGTCGCGGCACGTACCCAAAACAAAACCGTGTTCCGCCAAAATATAGGCTTGTTAAGTGTACCGTGAACTTAAAAAGTTTGCAAAAAAACCGGCTCAGGTCATCAAAACCAACATTAGTGCGTCAACTAAACGTAAAAAGGTGACCTGGCGGTCTAGGGGTAAGGTGTCAGACTTCTGTGCTGAGGGTCCGGGGTTCAATCCTCGGTCCCGGCACAGATTTATCTGATTGCCAAACCCTTCCTTCACCTCTGACAAGACGTGTATTAATCACAACTTGTGAATGTGAGGAATGCCAGGCCTACCACCGTGGTTCGGATCCCACGTTAAACTGTAGGTCCTCCATTTCATCTCACAATCACCCTACCATTACACATTAGCGTGAGTATAACCCGAACGGTTAGTAAGACGCGGTGCTAACAACAACAACAACAACAACAACAACAACAACAACAGTTGATAACACCATGTGAAGAAAATTAAACTCTATGTTTCTACTGGAGATATTTTATTTTATTTTTGACAAAAAATATTTCGATATAAAAACTGCAGAAACACTTACCTTATCTCACGTCCCTATACTCTCCCCTTAAAGTAGGGACATACCATGGCGTATCACATCGGCTCTTATTACTCCGCACCTGCTGGGAAAATAGTCCCCGATTTTAGTTTTTCCCCAGTTTGCACACAAGATAATGTATAAATGAGTCTCTTCGACGCGATATTGACAGGTATACTTACTTCCTCCTTTGGGAAGTCCGAATACCGAAGAGGATTTCAAATAACTTATTTCCGTGCTAGCGTGATGTGAACTCATCATTACTAACGATTGCTAAGATATAATCGGTAGCGCGCAAGACTAGGCTGGTTACACAACTAAAAAACTTTAAACTAGATACAATGAAGTTTTTACTTGAACGTGTGAATTTTAAAATCAGAAACATGGCAGGAAACGACAACAGATACATTTTTAATTTTCACCTCAAGATGGTAAATTATTGATTTAAAAAATTTAGGAATGTTGTAAAGGTAAAGTAGAAGTTGCTTTATGGCTTATTACCAATAAAAAAATCCAACACCTTAGCTTAGTCGGTAACGTGTCTATCTACTGAGCTAAGGGTCCTTGGTTCGATTCCCGGCACGGCCGAGAAATGTATATAATTGGTGAAATGTGGGTTTACCCTTTCATAGTGATGAGTCAACGGCCGGGGGGCTGGATGTTGTGTCTGTCCTAATCTTATATTAGATTATAAGACATGAAGCTACGACAGGCCTAGTAAGTCGGTAGTAGAAAATATTAGGGCTTTAATAAAAAAACTGACCCAGGCCACAGCCTGGAAACGATTATGCAAGTAATATTATTTCTGTGGAGCAAAAACATTCGATCAAATTAATAACTAACTAATATATAATAGAATTATAGCATTCAACTCTTTAAATCCTATCTGCTTCGGTGGCCGCATGGTCTAAGCCGTCGATATCGTGTTAGACTAGACTACCGATGACAGGGAGATTGGGATTTTTTCCAAAAAAAGTTTTCCACTCTTCCTCCTCGCAAATGTGGGTACACTTTCTCTCAATTCAAACCTTCCTCATCCCTAACTCACTCGCTTAATTAGTACATATGCGTATAACCTAAACATATGTTAGGAAGTGGTACTAGACAAATTATTTAACTTGACACAAAATCCGCCACTAAATATCTTAATTTTATTTTCTATTTACTTGATTTTCATTGTATGGACGTTTACACTTTGTAAGGTAATACCAAGTTCATTAAAGTAATTTTAAGTTGTTTTTTAAATTATCGTGTAACCAGTTCAAAGTTAGATTCACACGTTCGCTGGAAATCGAGAGTAGAATCTGTTTAAATGACGTAACAATTCACACACTCGCAGGAATGTGTGTTGACCCATGATGCTTTGCAACGCAAACTAGAAACTACTAAACTATCACACTGTTTTTTTATTCCCCCCC